>KK117115.1:92849-125629 GCA_000611955.2 Stegodyphus mimosarum | reverse complement strand
CCTGTGTGCATTGAATTTATTACGAGGCCATACAGACGCAACAGTATATATATATATATATATATATATATATAATATATATATATAAAGTAATAATTCACTATATTGGCTAACATCAAGACATAGACATCATGACATGTGTGAATCTACATGTCCTGCATCGAATTTTATTTAAGGTCTTCGTAATTATATACAGGGTGTTTATAAAGTCCCGGGCCCGTTTTGATGTTTAATAACTCATTAAATAATGAAGATATAAACAAACTTATGGCATTTATTGATGGAATAACTTATATATTTTCCTTTTCATGATTTGAATAGGATCTTTACTTTTGTAAATATCGTCTGCGCATGTGGTTAATTTCAGATAATTTTATTTTCCAGTCTAAAGATCTGTACTTTTCTAAATATCGTCTGCTTATTAATTGCATTTTTCTCTCTTTTGTTTTTGCCAACTATTGCAATGTTATGATTACTTTTGATGTGTTGGTTCTAGTACTTTTGTCTCTGATGTTTTATTCGATCGGATATTAAGGAGAATGCATATACCACAAGAGAAAGCACAGATTTTGCGGTGGTTCATAGAAACGAATCCATAATGCAAACACAGAGAAATTGCAGAAGAATTTACCAAAAAGATCCTCCATCCAAAACCAGCATCTTGCGGTGGAAAAAATATTTTCTAGAAACTGAAAGTATCGCAAATTCGGATATTAAGGAGAATGCATACACCACAAGAGAAAGCACAGATTTTATGGTGGTTCATAGAAACGAAGAGGTCGAATTCCTTGGCCACCCAGATCACCTGATATAACGCCACAGGACTTTTTCCTTTGGGGATT
Source organism: Stegodyphus mimosarum (assembly GCA_000611955.2). Lineage (NCBI taxonomy): Eukaryota > Metazoa > Arthropoda > Arachnida > Araneae > Eresidae > Stegodyphus > Stegodyphus mimosarum. Next base: position 124,787 of record KK117115.1, on the reverse strand, counting down.
TGTAAAGGACAACGTTTACAGGAGGAGAATGTCGAAAATTGATGACCTAAAAGACAGAATTACAACCACAATAGCCTCTGTGGATGCCGACATGCTTGCCGGTACCTGGCGTGAAATTGAATATCGACTTGATATTTTCCGTGCGACGAAGAGGGCATGCGTGGAAGTTCATTGACAAGGGTCAAGAAACTTTTTGAGTCTATCTAACCATTTATGTTATTAATTTTAATCTATCTTTATTATTTTATGAGTTATTAAACATCAAAATGGGTCCGGGACTTTATAAACGCCCTGTATAATGTATCATCTTTGCTATATTTCGCTGATTGAAATAAAATAAAGCACGTAAATGCAACAACCTTCTTAATTTTAACGAGTTCAAAGAAACTGGTCAGAATAACTCCATTTTCGGGTATCTTGAGTGAGGAAAGGAAAACCAAAATTCGGTTGTATTGTCTCGCGAATATCTTAGTTACAAAAAAGAATTCACAAATGATAGAGTGGATGAACAGTTCGACTAGGATTCAAATTTTGGCAAACAGCATGAATGCAAGGCTACTTTCGTAACCTTCTCCACGAATATAAACCAGTTTCTCTTAGAAATTTAACCATAAAAGCATTCTTTCGTTGGACATAACCCTTTACCCATGCTTAACCAAAATCAGCTTATAAGGTATTTCTCCCGCCTTCTTCGCATGCCTTCGTGGTGTAGTGGTCAGCACGCTCGACGCGTAATCGAGAGGTCCGTGGTTTGATTCGCGGCGAAGGTGTTGCTCATTTTTCCCAACTCCTGCTTCCAAATAAATACCTAATGTCTCTACACTGGCGCCCGAACTAAAAAAGGTGGTGAATGAGATTCTCCACCACCGGGATTGGGCGATTGGGTCTCCAAACCCCAGTCGCCCTTTAAAAGGGGGAATAGATAAGGTATTTCTCCCGCCTTCTTCGCATGCCTTCGAGCTGTAGTGGTCGGCACGCTCGACGCGTAATCGAGAGGTCCGTGGTTCGATTCCCGGCGAATACATTGCTGATCCACATAACTGGAGTTCTGGATACCTTACGTCCAGATAATTATAAATCCGATTGTACAGAGATGTTTGACGAACATCTCAAGTACAAAAATAGACCTTGTTATTGCAAACAAGTAACATTAACAATCCATGTAATATTTCAATAATGTTTCTTACGTTAACAAGAAGCGTAATTTTATCAGGTTAGAAAAGAAAAAAAAAAGCGATTTATTTAACCGGAGTTGCGATTATATTGAGTTTAGATAATTACAATTTTGCTGTAAAGTCTTAGGTAAATTTCAGTTACGAAACCATCAACTGTTATTGCGAGTTAAATATGAACAGCTAACGGTCTGATGAATGATTTATTACTTATGTAAAAAGTATTTTCGTATCTAAAAACATACCAAAGAAACAAAATGCAGAAAATTATAAACACGAACGCATCCTAAATCTCTTCGCCCGCTTCTGTATAGGCTGCTTAAGAAATCAATTAATTTTATGCACTGTACTGCATCTGCGTGGAACAACAACAAGCATGGATGAGTGGATAGTGAAGGTGGAAAAACTTACTTTTATCCGATAAAATAATTAGCCAAGCAGATGAAAATACGCAATCCGAAATAGCTGCTCTTCTATTTTTAAGCCAGCTTGAAAAGTAATTACTTGTTTCCGAAGCTGTGTTGTGGCTTTCGGGCATACCTTTTATCTTTCCTGTCTGCAATTGTTGAAGCTTTATAAAATGAAAAAGAAAATAATTTGATCGTGGAGGAAAAACGTCGCTATAAATAGACACCCACCATCGCGAAGTAATTTCATTAGGTTCTTAAATACGGAGCATAATGAGGATGTAACAAAGAGCTAGTTTAAAATAAATTTAAAAAGCGAGACGATTCTGTGTCAAGGTATATCGTAATACATCATAAAGGACGGATGAAAAATGCATTAGTTATTGCATGAGATAAAATTTGGTACATGATCGATTAAGTTTTTTGATTAAAATTTCAGGGGAATTAAATATTTTAATCAGGAGATACAGATACGTATCACGAATAAACTAATAAATTCATTCCGACACTTGTGCGGGTTGTTACCAGGCATGGCCACTGACTCGCACATTTGGCAGGGATATTTTGCCAAACTGTCGGCAAAATATCTTGTTGAATGAGCAGCATCCTCAGTCAGTAGGATAAGTCTGCTCATCAGACCTCAAATGTACTGTATTTTAGAGAGATCTTGCGAACAAGGACAGAAACGTTTTTTAGATTAGGCTAAAATGCTACGATCAGTGAGTTTCATTTGTAAGATAAACAGTTGTAATACATTAGTATTATAGTATGAAATGCAGTGCAATATACTCTACATTGCTAAGTCTGCTTTATTTATGTATGTTATATAATAAGGTATTTCTCCCACCTTCTTCGCGCTAGTGGTCAGCACGCTCGGCGCGTATTCGAGAGGTCTGTGGTTCGAGTCCCGACAAGGGCATTGCTAAGTTTTCATCTCTCCTGCTTCGAAATAACCTAATGTGTCAGTGACGCCCGAACAAAAAAAAGGTGCTGGATGATGATTCTCCACCGGGCGAACGGGTCCTCTAATCCCCAGTTGTGCTTTAAAAGGGAGAGTATATAAGGCATTTCTCCCGCTTTCTTAGAATGCTTTCGTAGTGTAGTGGTCAGCACGTTCGGTGCCCATTCAAGAAATCCGTCGTTCGAGTCCCGGTGAGGGCACTGCTCATTTTTTCTCTCTCCTGCTTCGAAATAACTTGATATCTCTACAATATGTATACTCTATTATTCGCATTATACACTAGTGTCCAATGAAGTTAATTAATAAACTAAACGTTAGCTGCAAAACCATTATCTCAGCGTTTCGGTTTTCAGGATAAAAACTGGAATAGCCAAAGTTTGAGCACATATCAATAATGCTAAGTGATGGGAAGTAAAAGAGTCTCGAAAGGGACAAACAATAGTCCTATGTAACTAGGCCCTGGGAAATGTTAACGCTTGAGTCATTGAGGTAGGGGACATCTGTAACACAGGCAGAACACCTAAACACCTTCAAATATTAAAATGAAGCACGGTTTTGCGGAGTTGACGTCCGAAGATCACAACCACTCAAGATGACAGTCTTGACCGCTACCTGACTGCCTGACGCCACAAATCAGTCACAGCATATCAGCTTGTTTCTGGTCTTGCAGAGTTGACAAGAAGAGTTGTATTACTGTAAACTGTTTAGATCTGCCTATATACAGATCAATTGTATAGAAGGCTATTAGTGAATTTCGTCCCTCTGTTACCCTAAAAACCTAGAACAGAGGACCTGAATTGGTCTTAAGATCACCTCAGCTGAATTCCACGGGAGTACAGAATCTGGATATTTACTGACGAAGCATAGTTTTATCCCCGACATGTTTTGGCCTGAAACGTCTTGGAGTTTCCTTGTGAAATGCCAGTTAAATCTGCGAAATACACGTATACAAAGGAGAAGTTTGGGCAAGCATTGCAATCGGCGGCCGCATTTCGCATCTTCCTTTGCGATATTGTGATTCCAATGGGGTATTCAGAACACATGCTTCTTCCATCTATTTCTTGCAGCCTTGGTTCCTTGTCTGATTTTTGAGGACGACAACACGCGAATTCATATGATCACGCCCACCAGTGACAACAGCTGAATGCTAGTATTTCGACCTGGCTTGGGTTCAAACCAAAGCAAACGGGTTGGCTGCATAGTTCGGTTCCTGTGGTTTTTTCCATGTGCAACGTGAATATGAGCCAATTCCCTCAGAAAGGCATCGAAGGCCATTCCCACGAAGGCATCTCTCCTCTTAGCCAGATAGCCATATGCTAATAACTAACCTAACCTCATAGGACTCACTTTGTCAGCCAGTAATTATAATTCGAAGCAGTGCTGTGTATGGGATGGCTATCGAGTTTTCCTAACTTGAATCGTATGTGAAGCATGCTTGGAAGAAGATTAACTTCTCTCGTGACTCTTCCCTGAATCTTTAAGAGCTAAAAATATATCTGCTTGGTAACTGAGAATATGCACAAATTGCCCTAAATGATTTTATTCTTGAAGCAAATCGATGCTGTCAGGCACGTGTTCAAGGGATACCTTGATATTTAAACATGAGCATAGACATGCTTTTCATATAGTGTTGGTTGTTACTCGAAATTTCACGTATTGACAATAATTCTTATAACGCATTACTAGCGGAAACTTGGGCACTAACTGGTAAACTGCTCAGCGGTTGCGGTATGGAAGAATGAAAATATTGCGAGAAAATCCTTAAGTCTGTATGTAATCATGTGTTCTAAGGTTTTCAGATGTATCGATTCTTTTGAAAATGAATTTCGAAAGAATTCTTTTTCTGAGCAAAAAGTCATTTTTCCCAATAAATGCGCTCGCTCGATATGATAAAAATCTACTCAAGGCGAAAAAGATAACGCTAAGTCATTAAGAAAAAGATGGGTGAAAAAAATCATTATTTTCCTTTCAGATTTGAATTTTTTAAGTATTTGAATTCTGCGCAAGGACATCTTTTTGCTGATTGCGATTCCTGGATGGGTTTTTGCAGCTTTCATCCCATGTAGCATAAATACAGTCTATTTTGCCTTAGACAATCCTTTACAAAGTTATCCTTCTTTCTAGGTCCCTTTCTTTCTTCTTACAAGATTTGCTACAGTAAAAGAACACCAGCGGCCGAGCGGTAAAGTCACTAAATACTGGTAGTTCGGTCCGAGGGGTTCGAATCCCGCGAACGGGCTGGCTTGCATGGGCGTTTCCGTGGTTTTCCCCATGTGTAGCGCCAGTTTCCTTTAAAAATCCTTCACGAATTCATCCCTTCCCTTAGGCAGATAGCCCTCGAAGTTTCGCAATATCATACAAACCAAACCAAACTTGACCACAATTAATGAAAAAGTACATTTATTGATATTTAAACCAACGAAAAAATCGGAACTATGATTTATTTTTAATAATTAAATTAACATTGCAACGAATTAAAGCTACTTCATCCACCTGTCTTTGCCGTCGAGTGGTCAGTATATCCAGATGACAATCGGGACTTTGGTTCGATTCCCAGATAAAACATGGTCAACTTTTCAAGACTATTGAGGAAAATGTTGTAGTGATTCAAAAGCCGAAACTAAATTATAAACCACCACAGCTTATTATCACTTTGATTTTGTTGTTTGAGTTTCGTCTCCTGTCTCCATTGCCTTTTGGGAGGAATGTAAGAAATTTCAGTATTCCACCTACGTTTAAGTGATGCTTTTGGTTATCACATTGAGGCATCAAATAGAAGATTTCGACTTCGGTGGGTAAATTTCTGAAAAATCTTCTTAAATGAATGGCTGTCTGAAAAATTTACATTTTGACTTTCAAACTTACAATGAAAGCATCGAAGCAGAGTTTACAATTAAAAACCTTACGACACTAAAAATACCTTTTATAAACTACAACAAAGTTGGCAATAATCATGAGAAATTATCAGTTGTATGATCATTATAAGTTAAATGTATGTTATTTATATCAGTGATATACATCACAAAAAGGCAAAATAAAATTTAAATTGTTAAGATATCTGTTTACTGATTTTATATCGCTAAATTTGTTAATATATTACAAAATAACTCAGTTTGATAAATTAAAGATCTCTGCTTAATAACAATGCACTGAGAATCGATTATGCTAGAGCTCACTCAAGAAATAAAGATCTTATTGTTGCTAAACGCGGCGAGATAGCTTCCCCGCAGAGCGGGTTTAAAGTTTTCAGAAAGTGGCAGGGTTGCGAATTTTGACGCGAAATTGTCCATTTGGCGTCAAAAATGGCGTTATACCATAGACTGAGCGATAACATTTTAGAACGCGTTTTCAGCGGCTTTCTCGAGAATATTCTCGAAAGTAAGTTAAAGCTACATATTCCCTGCCTGTCCTGGAAGAGTAGTAATGTCTTGAGTTCAGAAATTAGCTAAGAGTGATCTATCGATTCGAGAAGCTGTACGTTAGTGCCTTTCCGGGAAGCTGTCTTCACTGTTATAGTCTGAAGGCCGTGTGGCTAATTGTTTTAGCGCATTTATCGTGGTTTCTTGACGACTGTAAACGTGTGTTTGGAGCTCTCATGCGAAATACAAGCGAATAAATTGTGTTTTGATTCTTCTGCAAGTGTTATCATCAATTGCTCCAAATCCACGAACCTATAGAACATTATACTCAAAAGAAATTTAAGTAGAATCTTTCAGTTTTTCGTCGGCCAGTTTTAGAGGTCTGAACTTGTATACCTATTTTATTTTGACAAAACAAGATTTTATACGTTGAGTGAACCTATTTGAAGGAAACTTCCTTTGAAAGAAAAAAAATGGCTCTAAGCAGGAGCCATTTTTTGTGTGTTAGGTGTCAGTGTTACCTGAGTTAAAGTGCGATGAACAACAGTTCATCAGCATTTTAAATCTTCAGTTATCCTTTAAGAGTAAGGTGACATATTAAAAGGAATTCAGTGCTTTTCTGAGGTATTCTTCTAGTGTTGTGTTTAGCGTATCTAATTAGAAGTTGGGAGTTTTTAGTTCTTTTTCCCATCGATGGCACTGATGGTTTTCAATAATTCTTGCTCGCAAAAGAAGTTAACGATTCCATAAATCCAAGACTAATTGATAGAAAAAAATGCAGCTCAGATAGTTAAAATTTCTTCGTAACGAAATTACGAGGTAATGTGTGCTAAATCGTATAACTGAAAAACCTCGTTTTAAAATTTGAAAGCCTATTTCTCATTGAAGATGTTGATTATAAAAAAATTCCATAAACTTGAATACCGTTTCCATAAAAGTCCTTATAAGGCCTTCATTCTCGAAACAATTTTCGTAAAACGTAGTATACACTCCAGTTATGAAAACATTTTAAATGATGTAATTATTCATGTTCTGGTGCTGTTAAATTTAAAAATTAAATTTTGGGAAAATAAGGAAATCTGACTTTCTGTATGGTCCACCGGTTTTGGTAACCTGTTACATTAAGTTTAAAAAATGAAACAAAAAATGTTTGACTCCGTAGAATAAAAATTGACTAGATATTTAATTTAAAAGTTTGGAATTTTTGTGAATTCTTTTTGTTTTCATTTCTTAAAAATAAATAAGAATAACTTGAAGATGATCTTTCCCCCTTTAATATCATTCAGTGTTATTTCTTTGAGATTTTCTAGAGGGTAACATTCTTTAATTTTTAATAATTTTTTTACATCTGGTATGCCGAGAGCATTTTTCATTTAATTGATTTATCATTTTTAACTATGCCGCTCAGTCGGTGTGGTGGTTAGCGTCGCTGACTGCTGTGCCGAAGGTCCCAGGCTCGAATCCAAAAGAAGGCATGGATATTTGTAAATGTATAATGTCGGTGCGACATGGCGGCACTTCAAATATACGGCGAGCCGAAAGTCCTGTCGTATGGTTTAGTGGAAGGGGAGAGGGTCTCCCGACCCGTCCCCCCTGGGTACTCTCTATCAAAATTGGAGGGTGGAACTGAGCCAAATCGCACTATCCATCTGTTAGGTGCTCAAGGCTGTTGCCAACGACAGGCGTGATCTTCTTGCGCTCCTACTCACGAGGAATTTCGTGGGCTTAGGCTGACTACGTTAGACTAGTGAGCATAAGCAACAACAACGTTTTTAATTTATGTAAATATTGTTATGAACTGGCTAATGCTAAATCTTGTCACTGTTTTATAGAAGACGAATTCTATAGGATTTTGTGAATATCATCTCCTTTTTTCAAAAATCCCTACTATTAAAAACGTTACACGGCAGCAATGCTTCTTATTTAGTCTGTTATTACCAAAATCTGAAATCTTCTAAACTAACATTTCCTTTTTAGTTATGGACAAATATAAATATTTCCCTCTTCAGCTTGTACACGCTCCCTGAATAAGATCTGAAGCTTTAGAATTAAATATCAAGGTTAATTTTTGTCGTGTGGGAGTCAAAGATTTGTGTTTTATTTTTTGGAATGTGCAGAAACTTTAACTAAGTGTAACGGGTGAATGTAGAGAAGTTAGATTTAAGAATTTTTATAAAACGGAATTTTAAAGTCTGTAGGTACGCACAGAGACGTTACGCGCATATGGATTTTCTTCGTTCGTGCGAAGTACGCACGTGTAACTCACGAAAGCACACAGACGGCGCAGAGGTGCCCCGAAAAAAATCCTTTTTGAATCCTCTTCAAATCGATTTTACCATTCGTTTGAGAAAAAACAGGCCTTTATTCTGTACGTACGTACGTACAGCAGGCGTCATGAAAAAAAATCGTCCAAATGGATTCGGGATCTGTCGAAATAACTTTTTTTAAATACTACACCCAAATGTTTTCGCGATTATAAATAATACTACGTGCATATGTATGTGTGTATATATCTCGCATAACTCAAAAATGATTAGCCGTAAAACGTTGAAATTTTGTACATGCGGGCGGGTTTAACATATAGTTGTGCATCTCCCTTTTCTATTGAAATCGACAGAGCCAAACATATATATGTAGCTGGGTGTATATTTATATATTGTATATGTATATAAGACTTAAATATCCTTACCCGGTCTATTATTTTCGCAATCGTTGGTCGTAGTCATGTGCTTCCAATTACAGAAGTGTTTTAAATGACGAAAATATTAATGTTTTGGCAATGCCAAATTAAAAAAAAATTTCAACAAATAATGAAATCTAACTTACTTATTGAGGTCTCCCGTTTCCTATAATCATGTTCGGAAAAGTTTCACACTTGTTATGAAAAAATAAAATTATAAGAAGTTTGACTCCCGAACGACAAAAGCTTACCGGGATATTTAATTTCAAAATTTATAGTTTTTGATGTTAGTTTCAGCTTTTCTTGAGAGATCGTTGTAGTTAAAATAATTTAAGGAAATAAATTTAGATGAAGTGCTGCAGTAAAAGATGCGTGTAATTTAATACGCAGTACAACAAAGTCATGTGATGTGTACATCAGATTTTTTTCTTTTCACTTCCTGAGTGGAACTATTGTAGAAAATAGTGTAATCTAAACAATCAAGCAATATTGTGGAATTTTTAAGTGTAACATATGACAACCCCCGAAACAAATTTGAAGTGTAGCAGATGACAAACCTCAAACTATTATCCGGGTAGGAAGACGGAAAAATTACATTCCCATCATAACTTTATAGGTAAAATTAACGATCTCATTTGTCTTATGCACCTTTAGGCAACAGAAGACCATTAATTCTATCCGTTATCACCTTCACAGCATCATCTGTAACGAAACAGCTTAATATATCAAAGCCACAGTCATTGCCATTGTGTCTTCCACTTGGTTCCTTTCTGTGTTTCAGTTTAGAAAGATAGCAATTCATAGCGTGTTTCTGTTTTGTTTATTTGGGCTGTGCATTCATTAGATCAAGTTTGCTTTTAAAATTGTTATAAAATTTTAAAGTTTTTTGGATATAAGTATTTTTATAGTGCAGTGTATTGTTTTCATTTACCTGTTAATTTATTTAACTTATTTTCTGTAATGATTTCATTGTTTAATTTTGTTTAATCGAATTTGTGGGCCTTTATTTTGTTTATAAGTGTTTATCTTGTGCATTATGATGTATATCTTGTAATTCTGAATTAATCGATGTTAGAATTGGAAAGACAGCAGGCTCAGTTACAACCTGAGATAAAACTAGAAATCTTTACCTTGTTGTTATTCATTGATTTTCGCCAACCTTGCAACATTTTGGAATTTTTCGGAAAACGTATTTTTGAACCACGAGGGTCGAGTTTTCTCAAATCTTCCAAAACTGCTTGGCTAGCACTCTATTCATGGAGTGCGTAATAGCCATCAGGTATTCATCCAGAGTCATCTAATGAACTATGTTAGTTACTGCTTTAGACTTTTGATCTAAGAGGGGTTCTGTTAATCTGCGATATTCCCCGCGAGTTAACCTAACTCGACCTTCTCCTTGATCTGCTATTTATAGCTGTTTAACTCGCTGTATGAGCTGTTATCGATTTTAACAAAGTGTCAGATTGCTCTGTCTGTTTGGGACGGTTAACTAAGAAAAACTCATAGAGGTAAGAAAGGAAGGAGGGGCCAACCCCGGACTATGAATGAAGCACAGCCCCGAGGCTTCGGTCTCCAGATGGGGTGTTTTTTGTTTACATTCAGAAGCTTCCTTGACAGCGCTCTGATAGTATTTCGACGCAATTTGTATAGTTTAGTGACATTTACGCAAAAATCACTTCTTGATTATTTTTGGATAACTAACAACAGCGATTTTGATCATGAATTTGTTTTATAAAATTCTAAGCTGTTGCACTACAAAAATATAGATTTTAACAAAAATATTATGCTTAAAGAATGAAAAGTACCTTACGGTACCTTTAAAATTGTATACGTCTTTCGATACCCTTGATAGAGTATTCGATACTTTTATTTTATATTCCAAACGCATAGTGAATGCACAGAAATTAAAGATTTGCACATGCCGAAAATGAAAAATATGAAATATGTATGGGCATGTACGCATGTTAGCGAAAAGCATGTATCTGCCTTTAACAAAATATGTAAATATTTATTAAATTATTTATAAATATGTTTGAAATGAAAGATTTATTCGTTCATAAACTCCTGTGAAAATTACTGTGAAGAAATCTAATTATTAAATGTATCTAAATTTATAATGATTATAAATATTATCTAAATAAATAATAACCTTAACATTGAATTGCAAACATAAATTGATATCCTGTTGACAAATAAGTTTATAAAACTATTTAAGCAAGAGCAATTTTTGAAGCAACGTGTTAAAAGGTATTGTAAAGCAAGTTCAATGAGATGCGCACTTAAGGAAGTAATAAAGAAGAGTTTTAGAATATGTATTGCTTAAATTAAGGGTAAAAAAAAGTGATAAGTATTAAGAATTATTTCCTTTCATTTTATAATAACTCACAAGTTTTAAATAATATTAAAAAATCCTTTTTTTGTCCCTTTCAGAAATATTCAGAGAAAGTTAAGTACATGGAAGTGAGCGCCAATATTTAACGTATTTCACTATCAAAATAAAATGTGCTGTTAATTTGAAATGGGCTAAATAGAGCATTAATTATAAATTGACTTAGATTTCTCGATTTAAAAGATGCCTCAGAAGCTAAAAAATCAGGTCATATTTTCATATTTGAGGAAGTATTTTAGGAAGAAGCTCTGTAAATGGAAAAGAAATAATGCGTAATTTTAATACTGATAATACAATAAGCTTGGATCTTTATTTTTGTAGTTCTTAACCGAATAAAATCGAATTACCTTGCTATTTTTTTCTAATGTAATTAAAGAAAACTCGTGAAAATATTTCATTCAAATTAAACCGTTCTGAGCAAACTGTTCTGTTATAGCATTTAACTCGGTTCAGAATGAAAAGTTGTTTAAAAATGTATTCTTTTCGCATATTTAGGAATCTGAAATATTGCAGAAAAGAGTATATATACATTTATATGTATATTTACGACGTAATTGCAAAATATTTACATCCGATTGTGTCAAAATCCATTGATCTTAACTGTAAATCACTGAATGGTTTGGTCACCACGAAGGGATCGCCAGTGTGTCAAAGCAGTGTATGCGGAAAACCGGTTAGAACTTTTCCCTCTTACTTCCTACCTTCATGGAAAACCTTTAGGAACACTTTGTGGGAAACGATATCATTGTAGGTTTCACACATGATTTGATATAATCTGATAGAATTTTTCTGAATGCTTGAGAAACTATAAAAAATATTTTTCGTTCAAACTGATGATAAGTGCATTTGTGCTTTACGCCATTTAGACTCGAGAAGACTTAACTAATATTTAATTAATAGACTCATATCTGTGGATTAGATAATCTTCCACTTGATAATCTTCTCTCGTTACATCAGTCTAACGTTATAGATTACATTATTAAATTTAAACTGTAAGATAACCTACTTAATAACCTTAGAGAACTGTCAAAAGACTTTTCCTCCAGTCTGACTTCATAGGGAGAAGTAGTGCAACCAAAGCGAAAGTCAATAAGATTGCTGATCAACACATCGACTAGTCGGTTATACAAACAGGAATAGACCTCTGGTAGCTTGAATGCAATGGGCTGAAGTGAAAGTTTCCAAAATAAAATAAAATTAAATCGAATGAATAATAATAATATTATTAGTGAAGCCTAGTCTAAACGTTGGTCTCTTAAACTAAACATTCACAAATAAAGAATGGCAGATCTCGAAGAAAACTGTTAGCCTCGTTACCAAATTTTTGCTGAAACTTCGATGCTTGTTGCCTATTTATACTTTAACCCGTTTGAGTAACCTACCAGTTTCTCCAGTACATTTTTGCAGCGGAGCTGGCTTAGAAGAAGAAGACTTATTTTGTATGAAAAGAATTATACGTGCTTCTGAATGCTTTTGGTTTCATTTATTTTATAAATATGCATATTCATCTTGCAAACGAAAGACAAATTTTAAGTTCTCTAATTTACAACTGTGTGACATCTTATCTTCGAAGATGTGCATTCTAGGTTTACTTGGGCAAGCGTCATTGTACTCACTAGTTCGAAATCTGTCAGGCTTTTCTTGCATGTATGACATAGCATTTTAAGCCTAATCAAGTTAAAAACATTCGACTCCGCAGCGAACCGTCGGAGTGACTGAACAAATGAGCGATATCTCCGCGCCGGAGCAAATAGAGAGCTAAGGTTTAAGCTAATTTGCATTCTGGTAAAAGTTGACGAAAGTAGATGATCTCGGCGTTTAGAAAACCAAAAGTAATAAAATAACTAGTTACTTGAAACGAAACCTTACAGCATCTATAACAAGCAACCAAGGAAAGAAAAACGACTTTAAACTGAGCGGTCCCTGGCTGCCAGCTATTAATCAGTTTCAGTTTACCAATTACCTACATTTATCCGATTTTTTTTTCAAACTAATTACCGTACTCTTCTGGAATAAGCACACTTGTACGTACATAAAATCAGATAGAGAGAACAAGATTAAATGACGCATAATAACTCGTATGCAAAATTAAGAAAATTTGCACATTATGTCGAATTTCTGAAGGGGCAGATTTTAACGGAATTTGGTATGGATATAAATGTAATAGAGGAAGAGATGTACATTACTAAAAAATGGGACAGTGCTATATCTCCAGTTCTATTGCCGATTGACGAAATTCAACTTGCGTTTTTCAGGTCTCAGAAGCGCAACGTAGGATATGTATTAAATTTATATATAGCATTATTTTAACCCAGGTATTTTGACATAAAATCGGACTTTTTTTGAAACGACATGCCAGTTTTTTTCCATATTTCGATTCTACGACTCAAATTATGCCGAACTGCCTAGTTTTGTAAAATCGCACGAATAGTTTTTAAAAAATTAGCTCTTAAAATTTTAGCTCCTCAAAGTTAATTGAATTTGATTTATATTTACCAGTATCTCTTTTTTTCTTAAACTTACTTAATTCCTTCCTCCAGAATTCGAAATTTAGGCTTAATCCAAATATAATTTGCACATTTTTTATGATTTATTTTTAATATTTGTATTTTTAAATATTTTTTGTAATTTTTGCGAAAGCATTTTGTATTATAACTTATAAAATTTTTAACATCCTCTTAAAGTAGATGTATTTCTAGGCACACCTGAAAAAAATTAAAGTTTCTTAGTCAGATTTTCTAAGATATATATGAAATTACATATGGTGCATTTTGAAAGTTGGCATCTTTTCTTGAGCGATAATAACGTCAAATGTGGTTTACGCACTTTCCTAAAATTATTTTAAAATATGAACGATGACTATTTTTCCACTCGTTTGCAATGCAAAAAAGGGAAAGGAAAATTAGGTTGCTATAACTTAAGAAGTAAATTATTCTTAGCGCAATTTGAAAAAAAAAAGTACGCCAGGATAAATTTTTGAATTTCATCTCATTTCAGAAAAAGTCCGATTTTTTGTCAAAATACCTATGTTAAAATGATGCTATATATAAATCTAATATATATCCTAAGTCGTGCTTTCGAGACATGAAAACACAATTTAAATTTTGTCAATCGGCCCAGTAGAACGGAAGACGTAGAACTGTCCCCCCCTTTTTTTTCTCTTTTCCCGCAGTGTACCTTTCAAAAGTTATTTTACATACACATGACTGTCAGTAAAGCTCATAGTGCAAGGATATCAAAAATCTGCATTGCGATATCAAACTGAAAATGAGTCTAATATGGGCTACGGTTCCCTCTCACAGCCAGACGGGTCTCGCTGCGTGACGGAATGCATGCGGACACTGGACAGGAGGCAGCTGAGAAATTCCTGTGGCAGTTGAGCCCACTCATGCAGGAAGGCTGTTTTCAACTCCGGGATGGTTCTCGGAGGGGGATGGCGAGATGAAGTGCCCTTCCAATGTTCTAAAGAGCAGGAGATCTGGCTGGCTAACCCATCTGGCGAATATTCTCATTTTTCAGGTAATTGTCGTCCAGCTGAGCTCTATGTGAGCTAGAGTTTTTCGTTTATTAACAGGAACTCAGAACCAACTGTGAGTACGAAAAGTCTAACATAGGGCTGAACGCTGTATCTCACAACAGTCAGAAAGCTTTGTCAAACACAACAAGGGTGTATGGTCGTCCAACATAATGTCTGTCCTAACTGTTACACTTCATCACCGTAATGATTTTTTTCTCTAATAAAGGAGGGATGGTATTATATTCCAAGTTTTCTCCAGACACAAGTACGCCAAGAATCAGTGTCCAAGATGAATTTCGATTCATCTGTAAAACGCATGGTGCTCCACTGAAGTCTAGTCCAAGTCGCCTGTAATCTGCACCAATCTGTTAGGTCTCCTAATCCCCAGTCGCCTTTTAAAAGGGGTTTTATATAAGGTATTTTCTCCCTCGTTTTCGCATGCATTCGTGGTGTAATTGGAAGCATACTTGAAGCGTATTTGAGAAATCCAGGTTTCGAGTCCCGGCGAGGGCACTGCACGTTTTTCACATCTCCTACTTCTTCAAAAAAAGCTAATGACTCTACAAGTTGTGCCCGAACCCAGAATTCGTGCACGATAATTCGTCATCACCAGGATTACACGATTGGGTCTTCTAATTCCCAGTCGCCCTTTAAAAGGGGGTTTATATAAGTATTTTCTTTCTCTTTTCCACATGCATTTGTGGTGTAATTGGAAGCACACTCGATGCGTACTCGAGAGGTTCACATATCGAGTTCCGGCGAGGGCACTCCACAGTTTTTATGTCTCCTGCTTCATCAAAAAAACCTAATGATTCTATAATTTTTTAAAAACAGACAAAAGTTTGCAAATTCTCTTAATTATGCACAAGAGTGTATTTAATAACTTAAAACAAGTTTCGAGTCCACTTTCACAGGTTCGAGTCGAGGAGGTCTGAAGTCCACTTTCAAGGTCCAAGGTCCGAGGTTTCATAGGTTTGACTCAAGGAATTTAGATCTTCGTATAGAGCTGTTCTCTAGTACTGTAGGCTTATTCACAATGCCTGTAAATTATTAGTGTATTATTCAGCTGTTATTTATTTTTGACCCTTTTCTAAAATTTGGGCCACAGTCTTACAGTAGGCATCAAGAAAGGCGAACCAATAAAATAAAATAAAATCATAAATGTTTAGAATTTAAAAGGGAATAAAATCTTAAAATGTAATAAAAATGAGTAATTTAGTGAAATTAATGACAGAAATCTAAAATATCCAAACGTATCATGTTTGTGTCTCCAGCTGGTATTAGGACTTCAAATAAAAACTGAGAAATAACGCAGTCGGATTCCTGTACCCTCCAACTGCATTTTAAGCCATTGTTATATGCGATATGTGCTATTCTTATAAGCCAATCTTATATGCCATACCTACGAAGAATAAATTTCTATTTTTATCAAGGACCGGTAAAGAAAAAACGAAAAGATTGCTTGTTTACCAGATGTCTCTGGCATTGGATTCTAGCTGTTTTTGACATGCAGCAATAATTGTTTTCTCATATTTCTCCGAGACTGAAATAGTATTTCCTTTCTTAGAAAAGTAGATGGAATAGAATATATCTGATATATTATTGATTGTACTCACTTTCTGCACTGATAAGAATGTAATTTCTGCATTGGATCTAAATTCTTAATTCTTAAATCAATAAAGTTAGAGTTACAATTTTAAATTTTCTGAATGCTTCAAAAAATAAACGCTTGCGCATGGGGATACATAATATATGGTGCTAGCATATCCTACATTGATTTTAATAATGCTAAAACTCTTTAAAACTTATTGCTTAAATGAATTATTTATAAATTAAATTTTAAAATTATATCAGTTAGAGAGATAATTTAAAAGATAAAGACTTTGCTAAAGTAAAATTAAAAAAAGATTTTTATGCAATAAGATTTTAATTAAAACAGATATGATAATTAGTACAAGGAAGAAATAACTATTTATAAAAATTATATGTCATAAATATCTGTCATATGATATGATCATATAATTGATATCATGATAAGTTATTTTTTATCACTTGTATAGTTAATGGCAATAAAAGATCAAATAATTATGTTTGCAAAATTCATTTATAATTTTATATCACGAATAATAAAAGCGTAGGGCACACAAATGTCAAAATATTTTTAGATGTTGAAACTATTAAACTTATAAAAGTCGGTCTGAAAAACAAAAAATCACTCGTCTAATAAAACGTTCAAAAATCGCTCGTCTAGAAAAGGGAGCGATTTTCGAAAAATCGCCAAAGCAACAGAAATTACAAGTTTCATTGAAGAGATTTTTTGCCGTTTTATTAGATTTTGCATTCAATAAAATTCTGATACTCTCAGTTTGATCGTTAAACGAAGGCATGTGCGAAAAATTGTTTAAACACTAAATCAAATAAATCTAAATCGAAGTTTGAAAAAATCGCTTTACCATGCTGCCACCGACAAACTGCGTACACAATTTGAACTCGCTACTAAAAACCGATGACAAAATTCCCCTCAGAGTGAAACACCGTGAGTAAACTCAATAAGAGCTTATAAAAACTGCGATTACTGCCTTCAAATTAGTAAGCACTTATAATCTGAAAAATAAATTAAAGATCGTATATTAAGTCGAATGGTAACATTTTGAAGCTGACTGTTTACCAGACCTCACGGAAGACGGGCAGAACTTATGCTTCACCCAGTGTCAAATACACGTGCCAAGTTTTGTAAGTTCACGATTACATTGTAAGATTTATTTTAATGAGCACCTTTTGGCTTGTATTAAATTCTGTTCTACATTCCCACCATTTCATCTGCTTTCAACAGACGATGCAAATCAGAAAAAGATCTAATTTAAAGAAGGAAGGGTTGATATTAGCCGTCACCTTAAGCAAACTCGTCTGTGTGCAGCCGACACAAGCAAGAAATCTCGGATCCGATGATTTCCCTTTTTGGCTGTTGTATATTAAGTAGGAAATACGTGGAGTGTAACGCAAGTGCTTAATACAGGGTGTTCATAAAGTCCCGCAACCATTTTGATGTTTAATAACTCATAAAATAATAAAGTTAGATTAAAATTAATAACATAAATGGTTAGATAAGACTCAAAAAGTTTCATGACCCTTGTCAATGATCTTTCACGTGTGCCCCCTTCTTCGCACGGAGAATATCAAGTTGATATTCAATTTCACGCCAGGTACCGGCAAGCATGTCGGCATCCACAGAGGCTATTGCGGTTGTAATTCTGACTTTTAGGTGATGAAATATGTTAATAGCTGTAATCAAAAGAAAATGATTGGTTTTCTTCCAGAAATAAAATTTAACAAATCGTAGAAGAGTTATTTTTGGTATCATAGGGATATGCATTCCTCAATAATGAGTAAAAAGAACAAAGATTATTTATTACACTTATAAATAATAGCTAAATATAATAATAGCTATTATACTTATAAATCTATCTATGACAAATATTGTAAACCAAATGTGCTCTTAAAAATTTTATTACTGAGTAAGCTTGGGTATACTAATTACTAAATAACTTAAATCAATGGATAACGGTGATCGTCAAAGCCCTTTCTTCATCTCTAACATACAATTAAAAGTCAGGGATATTAATTTGAGCAGAAAGTTCAAATTTAAACTTACTGTTTGTGTAACGTACATTGGCGTATATACCTTTCATACGATTTATGAGATGCATTTTCTGTATGGTTCAATAAGACCATCTCTTACCACTAGGTAAGAAAAAATTATTTTATCGGTGTTTACCTCTCAGATCATGTTTTGACATCAGTGGCGTACCTAGAATTTAATACTGGACGTTGCAATAACAATCATAATGTCAAAACTACCGTTGCAAAAATTTCTTATTCATAATTTTGGCATTTAAAAATGAATTTAATCTAAAAGTTAAAGTATTAACCAGTTTAATTCTTATATTTAAATTTTTAGTTTTCTCAAGTTAATTACCTAGCACATCTGTTGCTACTAAACAGGTATAAAACTTAGCTACTAAACAGGTCGAATATATTGTTTGAATTCTAAACATATTGTTACTGTAATATATTTTTCCTTTAACTTTTTGGTGACCGAACAGCCCCATACCGCCCTTCATTGAGACGACCACAACCGCCCCAAAACGGCCGAGATTGAGATCTTGTTTTCTTTCCTTCCCCTAAGGATGCAGTAGCAGTTGCAGTTTCTCCATATACATTGTATCAGTTTACTGCAGACAGCTTGTTCTAAGAAGTTTAAATGTGGTTTCTTATCTTTAGGTTGCACGTGACATTTCGTTGTTGATTCTCTGATTTCAGTTTAAGACCTTCAGAATAGGTTTATAAATGATGGGGTCAAAGGCTAGTGGAATCTTTGTTAGAGCGTAGAAAGGATGTCATTCGAAATTTTCACACCTATTTCTGCGTTAAAGGATGGAGAGGGGAGGAAATTGCTGTGAAACTGGAAAAGTATTTCGGGCGATGGAGAGGGGAGGAAATTGCTGTGAAACTGGAAAAGTATTTCGGGCGTTTCGGTATTTTAAGGACGAAAGTTAGCGAAGGGTTTCGATATCAAAGAGTTAAACAATTTTGTTGCTGTAATGTTACAGATTTTAAGAACTAACTCATCTTTTTATTTATTTCTATTTGTAGTTTTATTTTATCAAATGTTTATTTATATTTTCATAAAGCGGATTATTTCTGTTTCACATACATTTTTTTTCATATTTAATTCTGTTGTACATGCATAATTTCTTGATCAACTACTCGGATAAGGCTTGATATACTTGAGAGAAGAAACATACCACAAACGTTTCACAAAATGCCACAAAAGTTTTCAAATTTTTAACCCATTAAGAAGGTTGCTATTTATATTTCTGGCCTCGGCAACAGTAATTGTTGCTAGGTAACCGCAGACGATTCCAATTGAAAGTTTGATATTTTTAATCATAACTTCTTCAAAACTATTTGCCATTCTAGCGTGATTTATGTTGTTTCCAGTAGATTAAAAATTCTCGGGCAAAACATTGAATTGACTCGTGAACAGTTTTGTGCGATTATTTTTCATAACTTTCGACGCGGATTATCAAGACAAGAATGCTTCAATGAACGTAATTCTTTATACACTGATAAAGCCCATCTTGCAGCAATGTAAAAAACTAGTATAATGAATTCAGTCGTGGTCGACGTTCACTTCAAAATCGAATTTCGTGAAGGTTGTCCAAAATAGGTTGTCGTGAAAGAAAATATCGATGCTGTGCGTGAACTGAGGAAAGAAGGTCGTGATGTGACATACCGTGAGATTGAGAAACCTTTGGGCATTAGTATGACAAGCATCAATAAGATATTACGTGAACACGTGGCCGTAAAAAATTTGTTAGCGTTGGATCCGTCATAATCTGACAAACGCTCAAAAGCAGGTCTTGTCGATTGGTGCGAGGAAATGTTGGAAAAATACTTTCAAGGTACATCAGAGGCTGTGTACAATATCTACACGGGCGATGAATCACGAATCTATGCATATGACTCCAAAACAAAACAGCAGTCGACTGTATGATTCTTCCAAGTCAAGGCAAATCCAACAAAAGTTGTTTCCGGAAGAAGCACATCGAAGAAAATCGTTGCCTGTTTCTTCAGCATTACCGGTCACCTGGCAACAGTGGCGTTAGAGCAAAGCCGGACGGTCAATTCCTAACGGTACACGACCATTTGTTTGCCAGGAGTCATCGGAGAAATTCGAAAAAAGCAGAACAGGCGATTCATTCTTCCTCACGACAATGCGAGCAGTCACATATCGGCTCAAACAAAGGAATTTTTAACGGGCCAAAACATCAAACTGATGGGTCATCCGCCGTACAGCCCTGATTTGGCACCTAATGACTTTTTTTTTAATTCCCGTACATCAGTCAGCGATTTGCGACACCAAAAGAAGCGGTTGATGCATTCAAAACGCGTGTTTTGGAGTTACCTCAATCGGAGTGGCAAAAGTGCTTCGAAAATTGGTTCACACGCAAGCAAAAGTGTATTGATTTTCATGGAATTTGAAAAACAATAAAACCAGTTTCGATCATAAGCATCTGTTTTTCTTTTCATTATTAGGCCAGACATATAAATAGCAACCCTCGTACTTATTTTTTATCTAATAGACTACATTTTGGATTTAAATCTAGATTTGTAAAAGTAACGTTATTTTGAAAAACGTTCCTACGTACGAGAGATTTTATTGTACGTACGAGAGATTTTACGTACGTACGAGAGATTTTATTGTTCTTTGTATTTTACAGAATTTTAAAAACAGCAGTCTCATACATGGCGAGTTTCATTTTGAGCACTAAAAATACACGTGACAGCCCAAGGGTTAATAAAAGGAAACAAAATTATATTTTTAGTACGCAATAAAATACATTTAGAATTTAGAAGGCAAAGAGGTTAAAACTGTTAATAAAATGACTGAAGTTCTAAATGAAACGAGAAATCATGGATATTAATTAATGAAAGTAATGAACACGTTATTTCCGTAACAAAAGTTGAGACTTTATCTATAACTGTCAGCTTTCTATTAAGTACGTACAATCGAACTCTGTAAAGATTTAAACAAAGCATTTGAGAAAAGAAACGCGCCTTAATGAAGTAATCTCTTTAGTTCGTTTATTCTCTGAATTAATATCTGATTTTGAAAGTGAAAGGAGACATTGATTTAATTAAATTTATTCAGCAAATAACGAACACAGTGCTTTTATCTCAAAAAGCGCCTAAAATATAAAGCAATTCATTAGGAATTAGTATAATTTCTTTGAGAAGATGAAGAGAGGCACTAGGTAGGAACTCGCTGTCAAAAAAACTTTGCTATTAATGCTGTAAATTATTTATATAAAATAAAGAGGAATAGACACAATATTATTAAGGTTGTTTCTAATTAAAAATTCTTACCCATCATTGATTGAATGCATTAGATCTTTAATACAAATAGTTGGATTCGGGTTCATATTCAGGAAAGCGGGCTGGTTGTATGATATCTTCACACTTTTATGCAAGTATAACATAAATATAAACTAGGTCCATTAAGGAAGGCTCCACAAAGGCATATTTTTCCTTAGATAGAATTCCTTAATACAAATAGTTGGATTCGGGTTCATATTCAGGAAAGCGGGCTGGTTGTATGATATCTTCACACTTTTATGCAAGTATAACATAAATATAAACTAGGTCCATTAAGAAAGGCTCCACAAAGGCATATTTTTCCTTAGATAGATAGCTATTGAGTATTTTGCCTTAATTAGTAAACCAACTAATAAATAACAGCTCAAAGAAGTCTCTTTTTTTCAGTCAGCAATAATACCTCGTTCGTTGAAAATATAAAAATAAAAAAATTATATTAAAAAAATTCTGAATGGTTTCAGATTTTAACGAACACTCAAAAGGGTTTTTTAAGTTTTTTTTATGATATTGTTGACCTCGAAGTCTACAAGTCTGCTGTTACACTCACTCCTATTAACCCCTTTTTATTTTAGTCTTTTTAGCTTTATTATTAAGCATCTCTTTCTTCGCACTTACGACATTATACAATTCAATATACAATTCAACAGCAAAATTACAAAAAAATTAAGAGCACAATAACAGTATATGTTTAGAATTTTCGATGCAGCATTAAGTGTTGGCATATATTTTTCTGTTTTTTTTCCAGTCTTTTCTCAGTAAATCATATCAATGCTAGGTTTTCTTACTAAGATGGTTTTCCAAATTTTTTTTAAACATTTTTTTGTTAAGGTTTTGTGTGTTTACTTTATTTATTCAATATCACGTTCTTGGCGCTTATGCTGCACAATATTCTTTTCAACAGCAAAAACACAAATATTTAAAAACAGCATATCTTTAGAATTTCCGGCAGACAGTGTTGAGCGCTGGGGATAAAAATGCTTTATTCCGTGCACTGCTCGCTTTGAAATCGTTGAGTTTGTTAACCAAAAATTCGGTAAAGTTTTTCAAAATATGAAACAGATAGTAAAACAAATTCGAAATCCAAAATTCGGCTTTCAGGTGCCCATGTTCGGAGGAGGACTTCGCTATTCAAAATTGGATGGCTCTAGGTACCGTTTTCCTCACAATGCGAGAAACATACATACATTAATGCAGATTCTTATTAAATTTCTTTAAATACACTCTTAGACAAAAAAAAAAAAAAAAAAAAAAAAAAAAAAAAAAAGACGCACCAAGAAGGAGTTATCCGAATGGGACGAAAATCGTTACAAGTGATGTACAAGTACAGAAAAACAAAGGATTACAGTTTGAGAAAAGCTGGATGATTTATTGAAGTGAAAAAGTCAGTAACGCGTTTGTCCACCTTTGGCCTTTATGCAAGCAGTTTTTCGGCTTGATATTGATTGATACAGGTTGCGGATGTCCTCCTGAGGGATATCGTGCCAAATTCTGTCCATCTGGCCCGTTAGATCGTCAACATCCCGAGCTGGTTGGATGGCCCCGCCCATAACGTTCCAAACGTGCTCAATAGGAGAGAGATCTTGCTGGCCAAGATAATGTTCGGCAAGCACTAAGACAAGCAGTAGAAACATGTGCAGTTGGGAGGCGGGTATTATCTTGCTGAAATGTAAGCCCATGGTGACGTGACATGAAGGGCAACACAACGGGCCTTAGAACTTCGTCGACGTACCGCCGTGCTGTCAGGTTGCGAAGTATGACAACCAAGGGGGGCCTACTATGAAATGAAACGGCACCCCAGACCATCACTCCTGGCTGTCGGCCTGTCTGCCGGAAGATAGCCAGGTTGGTATCACACCGCTGCCTGGGGCGTCTCTAGACTCGTCTTTGCTGGTCATCGGGGCTCAATTCAAAGCGGGACTCATCACTGAAGACTCTTCTACTCCAGCCAGTGACATTCTACTGCGAATGAGCCCGACACCACTGCAAACGGGCTTGACGTTGTACAGAGGTCAATGGTAGTCGGCGCAAGCGGCCCCGTGACCTCAGCCCCCTTTCTGTGGGTTGTCTATAAATGGTCCTTGCGGTCACTGAAGCACTAGTTGCACGTACAGTCGATGATAATGATGCATCTGGGGCTGTGAGTGCCGCTCTGACGATTGCTCGGTCTTCACGTT
Organism: Stegodyphus mimosarum; assembly: GCA_000611955.2. NCBI lineage: Eukaryota > Metazoa > Arthropoda > Arachnida > Araneae > Eresidae > Stegodyphus > Stegodyphus mimosarum. The sequence continues at coordinate 101,189 of KK117115.1, read as the reverse complement.
CTGTCGTTTCTTTAGGCCTACCGCTTCCTTCTTGACGCTGTGTGCGGCCATGGTTCACCCATTCCTGCCAACATCGCCTAATAGTGGCATCGCTTCTGCTCAAATGTCGAACTATTCGCCGATAAGACCAACCGGCTTCTTTGAGCTCAACTACACGCCCTCTCTCAAATTCTGATATCTGCGCATACGTTCGCGCACCTGTATTCGAGGCATAGTTGCTGTCTACCAGAGTACACAAAATGAAATTTGTGAAGAATTTATGACCTGGAATCGTAATTTCTTCTCTTAAATATCCTGCCAGTTTCGCAGATCAGATGCGCTGTAGCGACAACCGTTTATTCATTGGCAGCCAAAATGTCAAATTTTGCATTTTCTGTCGAAACCTGTATGCATATCAATTTGTGTCCAATTTGCTTTATATCTTCTCGATGCGTCGTTTTTTTTTGTCTAAGAGTGTACAATACAGGGCGATAGCATTTGGTGGCAACAATGTGAAAAGTGGTACGTCGTTTTTAGTGAGTCAAAGCAAATTGCCATTTCGAGACTAATCCCATTCGGCATCTAACGTCCCTGTTGGGCTTAAAAAAAACTGAAAGGATTCAAATTTTAATGCCGCAACAGAGGATTTGTTAAGGTGTTTTATGTTCTCGTTGAGCATCGCATGTTGCCAATGTGCTCTTGTACTTCGTCCTGCTAACACAATTTTCATGTCTTTTAGCTTTATTATTAAGTATCATTTTCTTCGAACTTACATAAAATTCAATTCAATAGCAAAATCACAAAATATTTTACAGAAATAGAATCTTTAGAATTACAGAATAGAATATCTTTAGAATTCCCGATAGAGTGTTAGGGGTTGCCTTGCATTAGTTTTTTAATCGGTACAATATTTGTTTTAAGACAAGCCGCTCAGGCAGCCAGTCGCTTAAAAGATTTATCATGAAAAAAAAGTATGGAATAATTTTAATGTGCCCAAGTGTTATTTCATAAAAATATTTAATATTTATAATCAGATGACACGTGATTTAAATGCATTTTTGTTTAAATCTGTCAGGTTAAGAAGTAGAAAAAATATTTCTAAGAGCTGCATTTATTGCTTCTCAATAACAGAAATAACGGAAACAATCTCAATAACAGAATCTTCTCAATAACATGCTACTCAATAACCAAAAGATTAAATTTGAAAGTTAAGTACTTTACTGAACGGCAACGCCCTGCTGCGTCGAGATAATAATACGTTTTGTGTTTGACGCTAGGGTCACACATCGTTCTCCAATAGCTGACTTTGTGTCTTAAAATTGAAAGATAAATATTTGGTATTTTGGCGAATGGCAATAGTCTGTCGGACTGAGATAAAAATGTTTTATTTCGAAGAGTTTTGCCACTTCTCGCTTTCAGATCGCTAAGTTAAACAACAATTCGTAAATTTTGTCCGAAATACAAAAAAATTAAAGAAATTTTGAAAGCGTTCAGATTTTAATTGTCTCCGAAGAGGATTTTTTAAGGATTTTTACGCTATTGCTGAGCTTGTAGTCTACCAGTCTGCTGCTACACTTACTCCTTCTCTATTATTAAGCACCATTTTCTTCGCACTTATGACATACACGATTCAACCGCAAAGTTGAAAAATTTCAAAAGAAGCATAGTAGCATATGTTTCGAATTACTAGTGATGCGTTAAATGTTGGCATATATTTTCCTATTTTTTTCGGTCTTTTCTGAGTTCATCATATCAATGTTAAATTTTTATAGAAAGATTGCTTAAAATTTTTTTCTGTGTCTTCTTAAAGTTTTGTACATTATTTATTACATATCACGTTCGTTCATCACATAAACTTCAATTCAACAGCAAAATGACGAAATATTTAAAAACAGCATACCATTGAAACTTCTGATAGAGAGTCTCGTGCCCTGAAGATAAAATATTTAATTTATTTAATTACGTACAGTGTTGCCACTTCTCGTCTTCACATCATTAAGTATGTTAATTGAAAATTCATTAAAGTTTTGCCACATATGAAATTTAAAATTCTAAATTCCAAATTCCGTCCTTCAGGTGAACAAGTTGGGTAGGAGGATAAAATTATTCGAAATTTAATGCCTCTAGGAATCGTCGTTTTTCACAATGCGAGGAGCATACCGAATCTCTTTATTAGCCTTTAAACATAATATTGGCTGAGGAACAGCGTCAGAACACAGCAAATCTCTCGTTTCAGAAGCGCAACTCAGAAGAACCTCTGCATCGTTCCCCGCAAAATTTAAGTGCCAAACGCACTCATAAAAGCTCTAACAAATTTGAATCTACCTCGCTCTTCAATTCAAAGACATAAATACAATTTGCATAATAACAAACATATCCCCAGCCTTGAAGTCCCAAGAGAATTCAATAAAACTGTAAATTATCCAAACTGAATAGACCTGAAAAAAATCAAAGTCTTTAAACTTGGGATTAAATGGCAAAGGAAATAGTTTTGCTATAGGTCTCTTTATTTCCCCACTAGACGTGCGTGAACTCAGCACTCTAATTTGGGCTTCCAGATGTCCATATTCGCGTGGAAATGTTCAATATTCAAAATTTGATTGCTCTAGGCATCGTTGTTTTATCACAATGCGAGAAACATACACACATTTATGCCAGATACTTCATTATTTAATTTCTTTAAATATAATACAGGGCGATAATATTTGGTGGCACCAATTTGAAAAGTGAAACAACGCTCTTAGTGAATCGACGCAAAATGCCAAAACGAAATTAATAGTTCTTCTGAGCAAATTGCCCCTTTGGACTAAAAAAAATGACGACAGTTCTATATGTCCCGTTCTACTGGGCCGATTGACGAAATTCAAACAGCGTTTTTAATGTCTCGAAACCGTGACTTAGGATATATATTAGAGATATATATAGCAATGTTCTAATATAGGTATTTCGACACAAAATCGGACGCTTTCGGAAATGACGTGACAATTTTTTTCCATATTTCGAGTGTACGATTCATTATACCTAAATATTAAATTTTGTAAATTCAAAAATTTATCTTAGCGCATTTTTTTAGTCTTACGTCAAGAATAATTCACTTGGCGAACTTTGTAATATATGGCAACCTATTTTACTATCCATTTTTACATTGTGCATGGACGGAAAAAAAGTCACATCTTTCTCAGTTTCAAATAATTTTAACAAAGTGCCTAAGCCACATTTGATATTGTTATCGCTTTCAACAAATATGCCAAATTTCAAAATGCGCCGATATATATATATTTACGTATATCTTCGGAAAGTTTTAATCAAATAACTAATTTTTTGCAGGTATGCTTAGAAATACATCTACTTTAAGGCGACAGTTAAAATTTTATAGATTATAATACACATTTTTTTATTTCTAAAAATTTATAAAAATTATTTAAAAATACAAATTATAAAAGTAAATCATAAAAATAGGCGAATTTTATTTGGAATGAACATAAATTTCGAAATGTTAAAGGAAGAATCAAATAAGTTTAATAAAAAAAAGGAGAGATTAATAAATATATATATACCAAACTCAGTTAACATTAAGGAGCTAAACGTCTAAGAGCTGAAAGCAGTTTGCCATAATTTGAATCGTAGAATAGAAATATAGAAAAAAATTCACATGTCATCTCAGAAAAGTATGATTTTGTGTCAAAATACCTATATTAGAACAATGCTATATATAAATCTAATTAAATCGTTTTTTCAAGACATGAAAAACTCAAGTTGCAAGCAATTTTATCAATCGGCCCAGTAGAACGGAAGATATAGAACCTTTTTTTTTGGCGCAGTGTATGTGCACATGACTCAACAATATGAGGCCATATACCATGCTAAGATGAAATATATAAGAACTACGTAATACTTTGTAGAGACATCAGGTTATTTGGAAGCAGGAGACATGAAAATTTAACAATGCCCTCGCCGGAACTCGAACTGTCCGCCCTCTTTTTTTGCGCAGTTTACCTGATATTACTGTTAAAAAAATCTGATGTGTACACCAAATGAGTTCCTTGTATGGAATATTAAATTATACGCATTTTGCATTTCATTTAAACATATTGGATTGAATTAAATCTACTTCGTCGATAGCGCATAAACCACAACAGAATAAACGCACTCTTTAAAATTCACTATATTTGTTTACCACAGTGACACTCTGGCGTTAGGCTCACTTAGCAGCGTTACGTCTCATTCATTTTATAACCCAGAATGCACAGAAATTACGTGTATCATCTGATATTACTGTTAAAAATTACCTAATTTTTGCTACATGTTCTATTCAAATACTATAATAAATCTAAAACGACGTATAAAAGAAATGAAAAAAAAGCAGTTTTTCACAGATGATTCAGTATTTCACATTCAATTAATTCAGTTCTCACTTCGCAACAAGCCAAAAATACATAAAAACTCAAACTATCTGCATTAAAATTTAAGAAGTAAACCTTAAACACTTATTTTCTCGAATAAGTTCCACAAATGGTTAAGCATGATTTAATTCGCAATAATAAAAAAAGCGTTAGCTTTGTTGTTGCCAAGGTTAGTTTCTATAGATTGGCAACAAATCCACTATTCTGCTAAGTTTTAAATGCAAACAAATATGGCTGCTATGGCCCAAAATGTTTAGGCTGAGCGGCACTTAAGGAACTTTCAAATTGTTGATAATTCTACAACTATAACATGCAAGTTAACTAAAGACATAAAAACCTTAACTGGAAGATAAGAACAACACAATTCAATCATTTTTAAAGCAAGAAGTGCACAATTTACAACCATATAAGAATAAAGAAACTGAGCTCATTGAGCCGAGTAACAGAGTGGATATACGTATAAATATATTTATATACTTTTGATGGGACCGATTGCAACCAAAATGGGAGATGCACATCTACATATTATAGCAGTTCTATATACAAAATTTTAGCGTTCTGAGGCTACTTGTTTTTTGAGTTATGCGAGATACATACATACGCACAGACGACGAAAAATCTTTCAGAATACATTTTAAATCAGTTTTATAATTTTTGGGGGGAAAAGATTTCTTTTTTCTGTCCTTACGTTCAGATATGATGCAAAAACATCCTTAAATTGCATTCGCTAGCGGTCAAAATGGATATTTTCGTTGAAATATGATACCCGAAATTTTGGCGATTACAATACTTTCTTTTTACGTCGTACAAGGAAGTAAAAATACCAAACAGCAGATATTTCAGAGACCTAAAACTGGTTTAGTTCTCATAAGCAATAATGTTTATGTGAGAACTGTTTTATGATCTATTTTGTGAAAGTTACCTCGACTTTTTAACTTATATTTTTTTTTAATATCCGTTGTACACTTTTCCAAGAGAAGTAACGTCTCTGCCTCCAGAGAGCACTTTAACTATTAAATTGCTTCTCATTGGAAGCTTATATTTGTAATGTAAACTGTGGCTAGTTAACATTCGTATGCATCGTTGTACCGATCATTATCTTAAATTAAATAAGCCCAATTTTCCTTCCAAATCTTCCGATACAATAACTGCTTACCACGTCACCTGCTTAGGTCCTTCAGGCACGGTAGCAAACAAATAATTATCCCCCTCTTTTAAAAGCTCTTCATTCAGACCGAAAAGACTGGATGACGCTAATTGCTTTTGCTAACTGTGTCGCATCTCTGAGTATCCAGTCATCTGCTACGAATCCAGTACAAGTTGCAGGCATTCCGCATAATAACACCAGCCGTTTTCACTCAAAAAGTATTTCCTTGGATGTAGTGAAGTAGCTACCGAAATGTGCACCGTCATTTTTTTCACAATTCAAGGAATCTACATACATACATGCATACATGCAGGCTGTTCTTTCTTTAATTTGTTTGAAGATAATACAGGTGAATAGTTTTAGGTGGCAACAATCTGAAAAGTGATTCGCCGTTTAAAGTGGAGGACGCAAAATCTTATTTCGAGAGACTAGCGCATTCGGGCTAACGCTCTTTTGGGTTATAAACCAAAAACGAATTTAAAATTCCAGAATTCAATGTTCGAGGTACCCATGATCGAGTGGAGGATAACGTATTCGGTGGCTACAGATGCCGTCTTTTTTACAAAATGCAAGGACCATACGAACATACATAGAGATTCTTCATATTTAATTTTTTTAAAAATTATTTATCATAATAACATATGGTGGCAATAGTCTTAAAAGTGATTCAGTCATAAAAGTGGTATGGACAGAAATTCAGTTTAGAGAATAATAGCACTTTGACGTGAAAATAATAAACTTACTTAAACGGAATAGGAATTAACGAAGGCTGACTTCTTACCGGGAAACGAGGGTGTGTATTTGATTCTCACTTTGCCTTCCCGGCATTTGCAATATTAGTGGCCCACTGTGATATTCCATTGGTAACGTTCTTTCTAGTAATACAGCTAAACAAATTCGACCGTAATTCTTGACAAATGCATAACGAGAAAGTGTTGAACTATCACTAATAAAAGAAACTAAAGTACATAATATCGTTTACTTACGTACATGATAAACTTTATTTACCACCAATATTTTAAAATTGGTTTACTAAACACTGAAACAAAATGAATCATTTAAAGACTAATGTGACTGTAAAATAAAGAGTTTAAATGAACAAAAAGAATAATTTAAACACTTCATTCGCACATCGTAATAATAGCTCGTAACAAATTTTATTTTATGCTTTAAATGCGATAAATAAAGCCCATTTATAAATACCTTGTGATTAAGTCAATTGCGAAATTTCTATTTCTATTTTGAGTGCATTATTATCGTCATCAAACATTAATCGACTATTAATAATTTCATAATGAAATGTTACAGTAAGGTGCAAATTTGCAGGATTTTCTGCATGTTTCTTTTATCGATTTTATTCAAAAGGTAATATAAATTTTTAACATTATGATATTTTTCTCTTTATATAATGTTGCGTTTTAAAACGAAATGTTACAACAAACACAGAAACTTATTTTTTCTGCGTTGAGTTTGAAATTTATTCAACAGTAAAAGGTTAGCTATATGAGTCAACAACAGTAGATATTTAATTTAGAAGTCAAACAACAAATCAAAGCAAGTTAAACAAAACAAAACAAGTTATGGTATCTTAATTATTGTATCTTAATAACAGTAGGTATTGTTCTCACTAAAGATGAGAAGCGAAATATTTCTATTATTTTTCCTTAAAGTTTAATATGCATTGCAATTAATGTAATGCACATTAAACTAATTTAATGCAATGCATAAAATTTTGAAATGCATATTAAAACTGCAATGCATATTAAAATGCAATTAATTTAATTAATATTAAAATGCAATTAATATTTTAATTGCAATAAAAAATTGCAACTATTTAAAAAATTTTATTAGTGTAAGATTGTAATCCAAAGCTTTTAGACGGAAATTATTATTATTATCCCAAAGGGGCGGTAGACCAGAAGGCTATTAGTCTCAAAGCAGAGTTTCACTAAAAATGGATAAACACTTTTAAAATTATTGTCAGCAAATATTACCGCCATGTATTACATTTAAATAAATTAAATAATGAAGAATCTGCATGAATGCATGTATGTTTCTCGCATTGTGAAAACACCACGGTGCTTTGAGTCATCAAATTTTGAAAAACGAACCTTTACCCGAACTGGGCACCTGGATGCCCGATGTTTGTTTTTACCTATTGCATTTTTTATAAAACGTTAATGAATTTTTGAGTAACAAACTCAACAATTTCACAATGGCAACACTGTACGAGAAAAAACATTTTGATCTCCAGCATGCGGGATTGGCAATCGGAAATTCTAACAAAAAATCTGGTTTTAAGTATTTTTAGCCCAAAGGAACATTAGCCCAAATGCTCTCGAAACGTCTATGTGTATGTAAAAGAAAAAAAAACCCTCTTTGAGAGTAATATATAATCTGAAAGCTTTCGGATTTCTTTTAGGCTAAAGGGCTATTGGTCTGACACAGGCATTTTGCGTCGTTTCACTTTCTACGTTGATTCACTTTTCAAACTGTTGCCACCAATGCTATCGTCATGTATTATATTTAAAGAAAGTAAATAATAAAGAGTCTGCATGAATACATGAATGTTTTTCGCGTTGTGAAAAGCAGAAAAGGTACCTAGAGCCCTCAACGTTTGAGTAACATACTACACTCACGTTTGTGAAAATTGCAACACCAAGAAGGAATCGTCATAATTGAATGCAATTTAATACACAGTTGAGTGGTAGTAGTACAAATAAATGATTAAATGTTCAAAGCAAACAAACAAGAACAAGAGATCAGAATCAGTATTTTGTGTGGCCACCACGCGCCGCAATAATTGCTGCT
>KK117115.1:66177-89935 GCA_000611955.2 Stegodyphus mimosarum | reverse complement strand
CCAGAGGATTTAGCTGGCCGTGCCTTTTGTGTGCCCTTTGCCGCAGAGACAACGTCCATGCCTTCACCGGACTCTTCGGTACAGTAGCCAGCGGCATACCACCAACTCGTCTGGGCAGCGTTGAGTAATCACATACAATGCGCACGATATGATGCAACATGCGTTTTCAAATGAACAATTCAGTGTATTATGAGGGTCCATGCTATGGACGTTGCTAAACCGTAAGTTATACAAAGACTATATTTGTCTTATCTTGAAAATAAAATGAAGGGGCTCAACAATCAAATACATATATAGTTAACATGGATTGTTTTAACAAATTAAGATAGTTGATAATACGCATGAAAAAGAACAATAATTAAAGTGGAACTGTTACAGTGTCCGAAAAACGCAAATCTGAATGCTGAAGTTTAAATACACATCTATCAATTTCTCCTATATGTAATCCCTCAAGGTCTTCACGAAATAGTTTTGGACGATGCTATTATAGTAATAATCTGAAGCATTGGGCATGTGATATTTTTAAAGAACATTTGCTTTAACTCACATTCTACGGAGCCTTGGTGAATCAAACTCTCGATGTTGCTTCTTTCCACTGAAAATTTCCCTTTGACAAATGTTTGAAAAAGATATTTGAAGATCTACTACTACTCCTGTAGGACAGAAATGACGTCAGAAATAGGGACTCATGGACCTTATAAGAGATAGACTAACCCAGTGGGCGGGGCGAGCGTCACACACATGTCCGAAAGAAAGAGTAGGGACGATTTGGTTTTCTGTAACATTGAAACTTATGGTTTTGTATCACATAACCCTTTTTAATTATTAAAACTGATGCGTTGTATAAGTGATGAGATACTGAAAATCACAAGTTGTTGTTAATAAGATTTAATATATCTCATGAAACCACTTTTTATTGCATTTTTTCACGCGTAATTCTTTTATAAACATCATTACTTTGGTAAAACGGTAAAAATTCTAAACTCAAAATTTATGAATTTATTTCTAGATACAAATAAAGCAAAATTAAGTAAGATTGATAGTATATGATGCTTTGAAACAAATAAGGTAAAACTAAACAAAATTTGATATTTTTTTCAGTTTTATGAACATTTTCAGGCAGTAGTTGCAAATATTTATCATATCAAATGTTTATAGAAACCAAGGATTGTTTTATTTAATTTTTATGATTTTAAATTATTATAGTATTACAAGATGATCATTTATGACAATATTTATAATTCATAAAATTCAGAGAATAAACTTTTCTGAGTGTAATGAAAAGTAAAATAAATTCGCAGTAAATAAAAAAATAAATAAGTTATGCAGAACTAGAAATAAATTTAAAAAAATAATTACTATAAAATACAAGATACTATGCGTGCAGTCTTAAATTTTATTACTGCGTCTAAAGTAATCTTGTAATTTCATATACATTTCAAAACTTTAAGCACAACGAAAAAGAAAATATACATGCATAAATACTATATATGTATTAAAGTAAACTATTTAGGATATTGTTACTTACATTGAAAATTTCGTTTACTACACATTTTATTTCAAATATTTGCGAAACAAGATTATATCTGTTTATCCATTTATATAAATACACACACACATACACATATATAGAGAGAGAGTTTGAGGGGGGAGAAACGGATAATAGGGCTTATTGATGCTTAAATAAAATGAATTTAGTAAATCTGCTTCGAATGTTTTCTCTCTGTTTAGACTCATTGTAACATGCAACTGCATGATGCATTCTGATTTTTAAATATTGAAATATTACTGCTTTAATTAGTTTAATCAGGTGGTTTTCAACTGGCTCATCATCATAAATATGGTCTTGGAGAGAAAGAAAAGTACGTGTTCCTACACTTTTTAAGACTTTTAGAGTCATGAAATTTACAATATTTTTTTTATTCAATTTAAACTCCTTTTCAGTTTGTCTAAAAATTATTTCTGCATTTTTGCAGATCATTCGGACATCACTGGAAGGAGAAATCAAACCTTTAGATTCAGATTTATAATTTTTGAATCCTAGCAAACCATCATATGGTTCTGTTGAAACTAAAGCTGAAAAACAAATATTACATTTCACTTTATAAGCTAAGCTTTTGACAACAAAACCAGCTATATAAGATGTTATATTAGCTGCATACAAACTTAAATTAGAAAGATCAATAATATCATCATCATGATCATTTGTTTCTTCCTCTACCAAATTTTTCTGTTGGATGGTCAAAATCTGTATACAGCTATCATCAGTGCAGTTACCATAAAACGATCCTTTAATTTGTATGTTCATTAACAGCTTTTTGTAAGCATATTCAAACTGTCTTACTGTAGGATTGTTGTTTGAACCTCCTCTTGCTCTTATTGAGCTGAAAAACGTTTCTAAGTGGTCTTGAGTAACTTTATGAGATAAGATATATCTCAATTTAGGAGGACTCGATTTTACTAATTTATCAAAGAGTCCTACAAGACTTCTCATAGATATTATTAACCCTAGAAAACCAGTTCTTCTTCTACTCGACAAAATATCATTGCCGTTAGCTTCCTTTAGGCTCGCTATATAGTTTTCCGATGAAACCACAAAACGTTTTAGTTCCATTTCATTTTTAAATTGAAAGGCAGATTTCATTCCCTTCGCTAAAAGATTTCTTGAATTTAAGAAATCAAATATATCATTTATATATTTTAAAAATGTTGCTGTCGGTTCACAGGCTTCAAATTCAGGCAATTTAAGTTCATTTTTTAAATACAGAAGAGCTGTTGCAACGCTATTGCTTAGTGTTTGAGCAGCTAATTTTACTTTCATAATTTGCTCTTTATAATTTAAATGCTGACGTCTGATTTTTGTGCCAGGATGGAGACCTTCCTTCTCCTGCAAATTTACTAAACTTTCCAAAAATGACCAAGAAATTTTCCCTCCATTTCTATCATATATCACCATACTTGCAACAGAGTTACGAATTAATTTTAACATGTGCGAAGGATCAAGAAAAACATAAATGGGCTCCTCTGTAACGGGATGTGGAAACCATGTTTTCATTAATGTAAGATGCGTTAACTTACATCCTAAGTATTCCGCCATTGCTACGTTACATGGTGTTCCATCAAAAGTAATACTGCATATGTGTATGCCAGTAGAATGCAAATATTCCAAGCACTGACTTGTTAAATTTGCTCTTTCTTTTCCATTTAAACTATTTATGCAGAAATACCCAATAGGCATTTTCCATCGTTCACTCATGCAGTTAACTAAAAATACTAAAGCACTCTTGGCTTCAGGGAGGCTATCATCATTTGTGTCTGTTCCATAATCAATTAATCCGCAGAGTTTCTTTCCTGTCCATTCAACTTTTCTTCGAATGCACATTTCGTCAACCATTAGACTGCACACAATGACAGATTTCGACTTAGAAACTTTCGATTTCAGTGTATCGTGTACCTCTTGTGTGAATCCTGGACCACCACCGACATCTGCATACCACTTTCGAAGAGTCTGTGGATGAGGTAAAGACTTTGCAAAAGTTTCACGCACGAAGTCATACGCTTTGGATGAATAAAAATGTAAGGTTAGGGCGAAAGATCTCAAAGTGGATGGAAACTTTTTACTTGATGGTTCATTCATGGCCTTCTTAAATAAGTCATGCAGTGTCTCAGGAACAGTAGTCTGAAATGATAAAGAGGCATACATTTACAATCGAATTAACTTTCAGTCATTTATATTTGTTCTAGATTATACTTTTCAAAATACTCATAAAACGTAACGCAGTATATCCATTCTTAGATAACAGTCTAATTATATTAATTTTATTTTTTTATTTCCATCTATCTATATCTATATGGGCCGCCCAGACGGTATAGTGGTTAGGGCAGCCGGCTACAATACCAGAGGGCCTGTGTTCGAATCCCGGAGAAGGCATGGCTGTAACTGTCCGTCCCTTCATAGGAGGCAAGGTGGCCCACTCATTAGGTGCCTCCATAATAAAGTGACCACCGCATCTGGGCTTGGTAGTGGCCAAGCCGAAGTCGGCTTAAAGCATGCAAGAGCTTTATAATTATTTGGACTGTTAATTATGCTTGATAAACATGCTAAATATTTAAAAATCAATCGCAGTTTCAAAAATAAAAATATTCAAAAATTCTTACTTGTGAAATGAGGCATTACCACCAGCTTTTTCTTGACAATTATAAGCGCTGCAATAGCCAACCATTGCTAATTTCTGCAAGTCGTCCCTACTCTTCCCGATGTGATCAATGTTACAGCCGGCGATGCGTCAGACGAGGAAAAAAACCCGTTTGGGTTGGTCTATTTCTTATAAGGTCCACGTAGGGACTTAACCTCTGTTTGACATGCTAAGAAATTTCTGTCTTCTCACTTTCTGAATGGAACGTGGCCCTATGTTCCATTAAAATAATATAAATAATTAATAAATAAGGAGCTTCAATCTTGTATATCTGGCTACCAAGTCATGTACAAGCATCTAGTAGAACAACAAACAATAGCAAAAACTGATCACCGATTAGATGGTAACTGAAAAAAAGTCAGCTCTAAGCGACGCTGCCTCTTTTTTATAGCTACTCGTGAGTTTTGTGCAATTTTTTATGCGGTTCCTATCCACCGCACAAAAAACAAGTTTGAGTGTATTTATGTATGTGTGAATACAGGATGTATAGGTATAAACGCATAGATATACAGGATATGTAGCTTTTAAAAACTAAAATAACTTTTGAATGCAAAAAGCTAGAGCCAAAGCTGTGTTTACTTACAGAGAAGTAAGTACATTGGTACGAATTATTTGAAATTGGTCAGAGCATCTCTAAAGGCACATTTTGCAAGTTAACGAATTTACTATAAAATCTATAAGAGATAGAGGAGAAAGGTCAACAGTAACATTCTATGCATTTATTATCCATGTGACTTAGTGAAAAATTTCCCACTGTTTAAAGCATAAAATCCTTAATTTACCTCGTTAACATATTCTTGAAAACCGCCGATCACCAATGTCTTGCAGTAATACCAACGATTGAGTGGTTGAGATCACTAAATACTGATAGTTTGGTCCCACTTCAAATTCGTTTTTCGCCAAGTGTAACAACAACCAGTTTCGCTTAGAACGCCTCCAATGAAAGCGTCGCTTCTCATAGGCAGATAGCTATCACGTGCTCTGCCATATTGAAGTAACCTAACGTAATAACTTCGATGACTTGCCAATCAGCAAAACGTAGGAACGTAAATTTGCTTTTCAAGAGTAATTGATTTGTTATTGCTTAACAAATGAAGGATTCCAAAACAATAAGTTCTTTTCTTAGTAATTTAAAATTTATGTAAAACATTCCGTTGAAAAGTTTTACGAATACATGCAAATAAATTAAATTTCTTATGCCCTATCTTACGTGCCTGTTATGTAATCACATTGTTTCCTTTCCTGATATTTGATTATCCTTCTTAGTATTTCAGAAAAGAATGTTTCGCAGTCCTTAAATAATATTAAATCCGTAGAAAAAATTCCTCTGTGCCTTAAGGAAGCAATTTAATTCGTATTAACAGAACGATACTCTAGGGACCTGAAGTATTCAGCTTTGTTTGAATTAATCAGAAAGGTCGTAATTGCTCATAAGAATAATATCTGTAGAGAAATAATGGAGCTGTCTTCCCCACTGTTTTGATTCGAAACATCAAATGTCCTTAAGGTATTCACAATTGAAATATTACACAAATTATTAAGATAAACTCATTAAAATATTGCTAATATAATATCACATATATTAAAGTCAAGATGTGGCAGAACGCTCTTATGTTTATGTGCTATTGTTGTTGCTGATTGTTAACGTAGTAATTTTAACGGGAATTTTACCGTAGAATTTATGGGATTATGCTTTCAAATTTTAGGATATTTTCTGAGATTTTTTAAATCTTAAATAAATCCAAGAGTTTAAATTTTTTATTGTTAGCCCAAAGGGCGTTAGGCCAGGAGGGCCCTTAATTTCGTTTTGGCATTTTCCTGTTGGTTCACTATCAATATCGGTTCACTTTCCAAATTGTTGCCACCAAATATTAGAGCCCTGTGTTATATTTAAGGAAATTAAAATAATAAAATTCGAAAGTTTCAGATTTTACATTACGTCCAAAGGGACTTTTTTTAACGTATCGTATGCTTTATTAAATATCATATTCGTCGCTACTGAACAATAGAATTCAATTCAAAGCAATATCGGAAAACAATTTTAAAATGAATATATCTTTAGAATCAGTCTCGCCCGCTGAAGGCAATTTTTTTTTCTTTTTTCCCGCACAGTGTAGCGGTTGCTGGTTTTGGGATCGTTGAGTTTCGTAATCAAAAATTCGTTTAAGTGTTGCAAAATATGAAATCGATAATAAAATAAATTCCAAATTTGGGCTTCCAGATGCCCATATTCTGATGGAAACGTACGTTATTCATAATTCGAGGGCTCTAGGTACCGTCGTTTTATCACAATTGGAGAAACATACATATATTTATGCAGATTTTTTATTATTTAATTTCTTTAAATATAACACAGGGCTCTAATATTTGGCGGCAATAATTTCAAAAGTGAACCGACATTTATAGTGAACCCACGCAAAATGCCAAAACGAAATTAATAGCCCTTCTGTGCTAATGCCTTTTGGGCTAAAAAAAAGGAAACTTGGGCTAATAAATCTGCATAAATGTAGGTATGTTTTTCGCATTGTGATAAAACAACGGTACCTAGAGCCATCCAATTTTGAATATTGAATGTTTCCACCCGAATATGGGCATCTGGAAGCCCAAATTTGAAATTTGGAATTTGCTTTATTATCGATTTCCTATTTTGTAAAACTTTAACGAATTTTTCATTAACAAACTCAAGAATTTCAAAGCGAGCAGTGGCAACGTTGTACAGGAAAAACATTTTTATCTCCAGGGCGTGAGACTGTATATCGGAAATTCTAAAGATATGCTCATGCGATATTGCTGTTGAATTGAATATTATGGTTTAAGAGCGAAGAACATGAAGTTTAATAAATAAAGGTAGCGCACAAAACGTTAAATAAACGCTGCTTTGGGCGTAATGTAAATTCTCAAAGCTTTCAGATTTTTTTTGAATTTTTATTATAATTCTTAGAGTATGTTTTATGATAATATAACTTTAATTGTACTGACCATAACAACCAGAGCAGAA
This sequence comes from Stegodyphus mimosarum, assembly GCA_000611955.2. NCBI lineage: Eukaryota > Metazoa > Arthropoda > Arachnida > Araneae > Eresidae > Stegodyphus > Stegodyphus mimosarum. Next base: position 82,741 of record KK117115.1, on the reverse strand, counting down.
GTACTGTACGAACCTGAGAACTGTACTGAACTTGAGAGAAAGTACTGTATGAAGTGACTGCATATTTTTTAAAAATATCGAATCACTTTTCCGTTTTGCATTCAGCTTTGACAAGTTTCTTATTGTCTGAATAAGATCATTTTCCCACTGGGTTTTTTCCCACTTTTACATCACTGCTTTCCCTAAGTTACATAAAACTGGGGTTGCACTCACCTGTAGAGTTACGTTTCGATGTTAAGTTGAAAGGATCTGAAATTTACTAACGTTTATTTTATTTTAAAACTTTACTATCATCTCTTATTTTCCACTTCCGGCCAGAATTAACGCCTGAATATGTTTATGCAAATTGTACTTGCTACCGCTTAAGTATTTAAGTTGTGGCTTTTTGCCAAGAGCAGAGTAGAAGGGGAGAGAGTGAGCCGTCTTGCCACCAGACTTCACGCGAGCTTGCCATCAGTTACTGTCCGCCTTTAAGGCCAGAGGTTTTAGTCCTCTTGAAAGCTAAAGACGTATTGTAGTTTTCCTCAGTTTACGTATACTAAAGAGGTAGTAATTTAAAATGCCAGTCTTAGTGTTACTCATCTGTGTAAAATATTAAAAGTTAGCTCTTATTTAGATTTTATTTAGTTAGTAGTCTTATATTTTTACGTTCGGACCACAAGTGGTCCAGAAGTGCGGGAACGACTGTGAAACGTGAAAAAAGAAAAGGTAATTTTAACCCTTTTCATCTTGTCGTCTTTGCTACACTCCATAGGACATAGTTGCAGGCAAGTCACTGTGCCGTCAGGACACATCATGTTCGCGAAATAGATAAAAAGAAATACGAGTCCTGATAGAGTGATCCTAAGCTTATAAACCTGCCGCTTTATAAACGAACACAGTATGTACAATGTCCATGTAAATGAAAATCGTAATCTCATATAGTGAAGTGGATTACATTGCGAGTTTTCGTCTGACTTAAGAATACAAGTGCCAGTTTTGGTAGATAGATGTATAAATGCTTACTCACTTAGTTAAGGCGTTCAAACATGTGGAAAATTTAATGTTTTCGTAATATTTGCGTTGACATGCGACTGCGAAATTGTTTCGAAATTTCCCTGTTTACCCTTCGACCGAATAATTATAAGGCGTCTTCCGTTAAATCCTAACTACACGCATGACTTAAATTAATAATTAGCTGTTAATGGATCGTATGGGGTAAGGCTATTTTCCTAAGCATTTCTTAGTAACAACATTTCCCAGAGAATTCTTATCCAACATTTGGAAACTTTAATAGGTATATATGCTTTTACCTCTATTGAGCGCCAGCGATGTTGGAGATTTATCAAATTAACACGCGAATCGGACAAGCTTTAGTTGCGTGGCTTCAGCATTAGGCTTGATTACCTAATTTTCACTTATTCTGGTGGCTGCCGTAAGTATGCGGGTGGCTGACAGCAGAAGGACGTAAGACATTTATCCTTCGTGGATTTTACAAGTTATATTACTTTAATTTTTAGTGCTGTGTATTTTTTAGTGCGTAGTGAGTAGTGTATACTATTAGTGTATATAATAGGTTTTTAGTGTATAGTGATTTTTAGTGTTATAGTGAGCGTGCCACTCACTTTTCGACGGGCCATAGTCCCTTTACCTCTTATCTCTACCACTTTATGATTAGAGATAATGCATCTTGTGACTGTGGTGAAGAAGACAGCCTGGAGCACTTTGCATTTAGCTGCAATTTACTTAGGGATCAGAGACTCAGGCAGCCAAGTGATAATAATAAGCCCATGTGGTCCCAAGAGCCTCCAATATAATAAGTAGGCAACTACGTGGCTGAAAAGCATTATTGAATGGTGTACAGATAAATATTCGTAGCACAGGCAAACAATTTCAGTATAATAAGTTCATTGAGGGAATATTGCAAATGGATACGAGGCATAACCCATTTACAATTGCACGAAGATTAGAGAAACTAGAATGCTTCATGTCTATGGTAGTACATTAGTACTGTGCTCTGGTGCAACACATTGTTTAATGCATCTGCAACTGAACGTGCCTTGAAATGTCAGTAACTGTATTATATATTGGTAATTATTTAGTAGATTTTTTGCATTAGTCCGAGGTTGCGTCATAAGGTACAATAACTGTTTAAGTAATAGCAATTGTGTAATGTACCGGATTTTGTAAGATGAATATCTATTTGTGTAGTGCTTCAGTTTATGCCAAAAAAGGAAAAAAATGGTAACTGAACAAAATATTAGTATGTAATCAGGATCGTATCTATTTAAGTTACATGCAGATGAAATATTTTGCGTAGTAATTGTAATGTAATAGGGACTATAATGTGTGCTAGATATTGTAAGATGCAATTATCCAGTAATGTATGGGTATTTAATCAATAAGTGGGTAATAAACATCATAACTGTATTTGTTAAATAATGCACTTCTGTCATTTATCGGTATATGTACTAGTTGTAATATACTTGCAGTTGTATTAAATATTGGTAACTGTGAAATGTACTGGTATAACACATTTGCATAATGTACTTACGAGAGTTTTTTTTATTATTATGTGCAGTAATATTATAAAGTATATTATATTATAAAGTAATATTATAAAGTATAATATTATAAAGGTGACTGGATAAAGTGCTGTACCTTGTATGGTAAATTTGCATGTGTGTAATGTATCAGCATTTGAATCAAGTTTTAGTATTTACCCAGGAATGTAAAAGTACTCGTCAAGAAGTAGATTGATAAAATGTACTTGTACCTTCTGTATAATGCATTTCTATGTAAAAATACTCGTGAAGAAGCAGATTGATAATAAATTGTACTTGCACATGTTGCATAATGCATTTCTGTAATAATATGGTACAAGTTGTTGGGCTATCAAGTATTGGTAAATGTATAGTGCATAGGTACAAAGTACAGGTACTGGAAGCATACGTTAGACGTAATGATTTTTGTATATTGTTTTAATAACTCAATTATGTTTTAGCACTTATTAAAGAATGCATTACCATATATATTCAAGTGTTATGTATTTGTATTATGTAACTGCGTCACATACTTGAATCTATTTTTTTATTTGTATTATGTATTAATAAGTATGCATGTATTATACACGACGGTAAGAGCTTCGACTTCCTAAGAAATAAGAAATGCTATTAATGTCTTTAAGGACCTTAAACTGCTGAATTGGTAACCAAATCTGTATGGATTGTGTAATACTCTGGGACGGAAGCCAACCCAGAACATTTCTCTTGTGATGGAAGAAAGATTTCAAAGTAAAATAAGCTCAGTATAGAGTCTAATGTACGGAAGTTTTTATTCTGAGTTTAATGTATAAAGTATTTGTAACACGAGCGAGTCCTCCAAAAGAGAGCGTTACCGAAGCAATTCTAAGACAGTAAATAAAAGAAATGAAACTATTTTTTTTCTACATAGGATCTAAAACGAAACATACAATTGTTATTTTATTTTTTTAAGTTAAATAAAAAAGTCTGATGGGGCAAGCACGTGATCTTCCTCTAACTCCATATTAAGATACGGAATTGGTGGAATAACAAAGAGCTTTAAGTAAATTACCACTTCCGGTTGATGGATTGTAAATAAAATCTAATTTTTTTATAAGCTTTATGGCTAAATGTTAAGTTAATTTTAAACGAGATTCATTGTTTATTATTCTAGTCTCCCATACAAAGGCCAGTAATTATACCTGCTCTTGTACATATCGATTCTCATGCTTGAAACTATGGCATCAATCAGAGTATATCTTTCTAGTCATATAGTGTTTCGGATTTACAAATCAATGATTTAAATTTCACATAAAACTTAAAGGCAGCATAATTTTCAGAAGTTAGAGTGTTAAATGTTGTCACAATATTTTTGTTAGTCTTTTTTCAGGTTATGATATCAATGTTCAGCTTTATTAACAAGTTAACCAACTTTTATATTTGCCATTTTAACCTAATTCATTAAATATAACTTTCTTCGCAATTACGCCTCATAAAATTTAAAAACAAAATCATAAAATGTTTAAAATCAGCATAATTTAAAATGTATGGCAACAATTAACACTAATGAGAGTTCTATAGTTCTAATTGTGGCCAAACATTTTTTTATATCCTTTATATTTGTATTTGATATATAATTTCTTTAAAAATAATATATAGCGATATTACTTGGAAGCAACATCCTTTTATTTCAAACGTGAAAAGAATACAAAATTGAGGATTGAAGTTCATACATTTAATTATTTCCAAACGAGAGTTCATCTTCATAATGAGCTTATTCTCACTGCATTTAGCAGAATTCTAAGAATACATTTAATGCTTGTAAATGTAATATATTGTTCTCAATTTTCATACCTGTTTTAAATATCAAATTTGAGGAGTTTTGAATTATCCCAAAACATACATTTTACGAAAGTCTGTTCAGAGTCTGTTCAAAGTAAAGCATGACTACTGCTTACTTTTTAACAGTGAGATATTTTATCACCGTTTATTGAATGTAGAAGGAATAATACAGAAAATTTAAATTTTGGAAGTTTTATCGTCGACGAAAAAATCGTCACACACATGTATGGGAGATATCATGCTAAAATAGGAAAAAATATGTAGGGACCCTTATTTGTGTTTGTTGACTGAAAACTTATGCAAATTTTGGACCAAAAATCATAATCTTCCTCACCTGTACATATAGGATGTCAGAAGGTAAAGGTATGTCCTTTTTTACTTTCTTATAAAGGTAGTATTGTAATCACGGTACGTTTCGGGTATCATACTTCAACGAAAATATCAATTTTCACCGCTATCGAACGCATTTTAACCATATTTTTGCATGACATCTGTATGTAAGGACAGAATAAAGGACTCTTTTTCTCCAGACGAATTATAAAACTGATTTAAAATGGATTCAGAAGAGATTTTTCTATGGCGTCTGTACGTACGTACATACGTATGTATGTATCTCTTTGTGTCTAAGACTGCTACAACATGTAGTTGTGCACCTCCCTTTTTGGTTGCAATCGGCCGTACCAGAAGTATATATATGTACCTACTCTGTTAATCAGCTCAGTGAGCTTAATTGTTTTTGTTCTTATATATTGGTAAATTGTGCATTTTTTGCTTTAAAAATGATTGAATTATGTTGTTCTTATCTTTCGGTTAAGACTTTTATGCCTTTAGTTAATTTGCATGCAATAGCTGTAGAATTATCAAAAATTTAAGAATTGTTTAAGTGCGGCTAAGCCTCGATTCCATTCCAGTAATTGTTTTGTGAAAAATGCTTTACACACTGGAGGGCTTATGGTGGAAAATGTTGATGAAATCTTGGAAATGTTTGGAACTAGACCGATTTGAGAGCTGCCGTAGCATCGGGCAGGAACTAAAGATCGACCACAAAACAGTTTTAAATCATTTGCATTAAAGATGGGTTCAAAAAGAAGATTGATGTTTGAGTACCACACGAATTGAGGGATAAAAACTTGATGAGCCTGTTTCCATCTGCGAATCCTTGGCGAAACGGAACGAAATCAAGCCATTTCTGAAGAGGTTGGTGACTGTCAAAGAGAAATGGGTTGCATACGAAAATGTCAAGTTATAAGGTATTTCTCCCGCCTCTTCGCATGCCTTCGTGGTGTAGTGGTCTGCATGCTCGGCGCGTAACCGAGAGGTCCGTGGTTCGATTCCCGGCGAAGGCGTTGTTTATTTTTCACCTCTCTTGCTTCGTAATAACCTAATGTCTCTACAAAGTGACAACATTCATGGTCGAAGAATCAAATAGATTACCCATATAAGTCTTTTACGAATGAATTCCATAGTTATCAGATAGCTTTCGGGTGCTTTGTCGTATTTTGCTAAAAAAAAGATAAGAAACTAACGTTAGTTGAAGTAAAATAATACAAAATACACTGTTTTATTGCATTTTTAATTATTTTCTTATACAGTTAAATTAGGATTGACATTAGAGTACAAAATGGCGAATTAAGAACAATTATGGTTCCAAAATTCGGTATTTATTCTGTCTGATGTCTGAATCTCAGTTAAATTGTATCATTTATCTCGAGAAAATGCCTCCAAATGTTTATGCGAAGTAAAGCGCCATTAACTATTCTTCGGCCAGAAAATTCTCCCAAACAAATCGCCCAACGTTACCGTTATCAGCTATGGTTAGAAATAGGTATCCTTTAGTATTTGGCTTTAGAGCTGGCAATATCCAAGCTATCAGCTGGAACAATCGCAGAAATAGTTGCTCAGATGAATCCCCTTCTTTTTATTTCGCTGTTTTTGCTGAATCGAAAATCAAGAAATACCCAATTGTTTCGATGTGGGAAACGGAGAATAGTAATCCCTGCTTAATAGGAAAACAAGGCAAGGATGCAAAAGATGAGCTCTTATATGATTTCCCTTTCAACTCATACGGAAAGGACGGAAAATATTATTTAATTTCTGCTTATTCATTAAACACTACAACATATTTGTTAAAAAGTTCTTCCTAACTTGAGTTTTGTTAGAAAAAATCTAATGTGTACACCACATGACATCTTTGTAAGGAACATTAAATTATATGCATTTTTCTTGCATTTCATTTGAATTTATTGGATTGAATTGAATCTACTTCGTTGATAGGGCATAAACCACAACAAAATAAATGCACTTTTTAAAATCCACTACATTTGTTTACCATAGCGACTCTCTGGCGCTAGGTCCACTTAACAGCTTTGCATCTCATTCATTTTATAGCTCAGAATGCAAAAAAATTATGTATATCATCTGGAGAATTACCTAATTGTTGCCACATGTTCTATTCAAATACTGTCATAAATATAAAGCGATGTGTAAAAGAAATTAAACAAAAAAAAAAGAGTTCTTCATAGACGATTCAGTATTTCTCGTTCAATTAATTCAGATCTCACTTCGCAACAAGGCAAAAATACATAAAAGCTCGAAATATCTATATTAAAAATTACGAAGTTAATCTTTGACACTTACTTCCTCGAATAAATTCCAGAATGGATTAAGCATGATTTAATTCGCAATAATAAAAGAACGCGTTATCTTTGCTGTTGCGAAGCTTAGTTTCGCTAGATTGGCAAAAATCCACTATTCTACTAAGTTTCAAATGTAAACAAATATGGCTGCTATATGGTAAAATAACTAGGCTTAGCCACACTTATAAAACTTTTGAATTGTTGATAATTCCACAAATCTTTCATGCAGATTTACTAAAAGCATAAAAAGCTTAACTGGAATATAAGAACAACATAATTCAATCATTTTAAAGCAAAAAGTTCACAATTTATCAGCATATAAGAATAAAAAACTGAGATCACTGAGCCCAGTAATAGAGTGGATGAAATATATATATATTTGTATACTTTTGGTGCGGCAGATTGCAACCAAAATAGGAAGTGAACATCTACATGTTATAGCAATCCTAAATGCAAAATTCCAACGTTCTGAGGCTACTCGTTTTTGAGTTATGGGAGATACATACATGTATATGTACGTACGCACAGACGCCCCGAAAAAATCTTTTCAGAATCCATTTTAAATCAGTTTTATGATTTTTTGGGGAAAAAAGAGTTCTTTATTCTGTCCTTACGTATGGATGTCAGGCAAAAATATCGTTAATTTGCATTCCATAGCGGTCAAAATGGATATTTTCACTGAAATATGATGCCCAAAATTTTTCGCGATTACAGTACTTCCTTTTTACTTCGTGCAAGGAACTAAAAAAAAAAAGAAATACTTGTTTAACAGAAAAACAATCTTCAAATCGTAATTTTTCTAAATCAGGATTGAACTGGATTGAACTATTATGTGATTATTTCTATAACTATTTTTATTTCCATATATATATATATAGGGTGTCCTAAAAGTAAGTCAGAATTTCAATTTACAACTTACAAAATAAAGCATTATTTACAGGAATTGGTAAAATTGTATAACTTATTTTGAAAGAGTAAACGTTCCGATTAAATATGGTAACTAATATATGGCAAATGTCCTCCACATCTCGTATGAAACTAGCTCAGCGCCAACACGTCGAAATTTTTTTTCAGGTCAGGAATGCTTGGTAAACATATGCTGTAAACGTTTTTCTTTACAAATCCCAAGAGTTAAAAACAGCACGGTGTAAGATCGCATGACTTTGGTGGCTATCATAATCACTGTTGCACAAAATCAATCGCGCATGAAATTTCTACCTTAATTACTCAATGGTTACCCGTGCGGCATAACATATGGCACTATCTTGTTGGAAGAACATTTCATCCATATCAACGGTTACTGTTAGGTCCATGGCTTGCAACTTAGGTCACAAAAATACAGTTTTTGAAATTAGAATAATTTGTAATGCGTTTTCTCAATAGTTATGCTCTCCTGCATTGTGTCTTTGTCCATTACGTCTACCTCACTTTTGAATGTGATGATTACGACGTGTAATTCAAAGAGCTCTGTCATGCCAACGAGAAAAAATGATGCGCAATTTAAATTCCGCTTTAATTTTTTGACTATATGTATTAGTGATAAAACTGATATTTCTTACCTAACTGCTTTAAGTTATAAACTACTACAACTTCAAGCAGTTCGTATGTTATAGCAATCTTTTAATGTATAGTGTTTACAAGCTTGCTGTTAAGGGGCTTTAATTTGAAAGTAAAGGAAATCATTTATACTTTGTTTCAGGTTATTAAAATGCTGGCCATCGTAGTTGCTCTGTTTGCAGTGTGTTGGTTGCCATTCCAGGCTTACAATGTACTCCAAGAGGTGTTGCCACAGATAAATGAGTAAGTGAATAAATCTTCTCTTTTACTAACCTATAGGAGAATTAAGGTGTTTTGTTATTTTACTCTGTCAAACGTGCTTAACCATCCAAGCGTTTGGTGTTTAGCCCTGAAAATTTAAAGTTACTCAAAATGCAATGAATAACACCGTCTCATTTTGTACCTTGATTTCTTTTCTTCCAGTATAGATCCAGTATGAAATCTGACCCAACAGGGTCTGGTAGAAGTTATCGTGTGTAACGAATTCGAAAACTATCCTTCTATGCAGAATTTTACGTTCATAACCTCTTCGATTCTTTCAAATATTGTTTTATTTTTATGTCATGTTTCCAAGCACTTATCATCCACTCGCCTTATCAGTATTTCCACCGTAAAAATCATAGGATTTTATTTTACATCGATCTTTCATTTAATTAAATTTCAGGTTATTAACATTTGATATGAATTAAGATTTTTGATTTATGTTTCAATTATAATTAATTATTTATTGCTTAACACTATGAGCGATTCAGAAGCTGTAAAGAATTTCTTAGTAATTAAAATTTTTATTTTAACTTTTTAATAATCTTTCTAACTGATAAATATGAAATCCATTTAATTTGTACGATTTCTAACAGGTAATTTGTATGAACATTTTCAGCAATATGTAATTGGTAAAAGTTGACAATGAAATTTTTGCTAAGTTTTGTATAGTATAATTAAATATTAGCGATAAATTTTTAGTTATCTTATCCTTTTTTATAGGAAAATCACTTAAAATTTTTGAGAATAAGCAGTAGGTCAAATATTGATATATGTTTTACAATACATACATAAGCACAGACACATGCAAGTACATATCTATATACACTGCTCGACATTGAAAATGCAACACCAAGAAGGAGTAGTCAGAAATTTATGCAAATTTTAGAGTAGACGCACGTCACTGAGTTATGCGAACGATGTGAAATGCGCAGCTCTCCTACGCACGTGAAGTAAGATATAAGGGAAGGAATGTGCAGAATAGGCAATATTCGTGTCGTTATTTTTGCCAGACGAATTATCGAAGAAAGTTGTTTTTTGTCCCGGAGGATACGTGTAATAGGAGAGAATGCCAGGCCGCCGTCAACGAAGGCACTTCCAACGGATAGACGATTTTACGAGGGGTATGGTGATCGGAATGAGAAGGACGGGTTGGTTCTTGCATCAAATCGCAGCTGATACCCACATGGATGCGAGCACGGTGCATCGGCTATGGCGAACATGGTTGGAACAAGGAAATCTGGGAAGAAAGAGGGGTGCAGGTACAGCCAGAGTGACGTCAGCACGCGTGGATCGACGCATTCGCCGACAAGCTGTGGCGGTCCCGCAAGTTACTTGTACCGCGATTCTGCAGCATGTGCAAGATACCCTGAATATTCCCGTCTCGGCAAGAACCATTTCCCTTCGATTGGTTGAACGTGGCCTGCACTCACGGCGTCTGTTAAGAAGACTGCCATTGACCCCACAGCATTGACGCCAACGTTTAGAATGGTGCCGGACTGGAGCGATGTGGATGACAAAATGGTGAAACGTCGTTTTCTCGGATGAGTCACGCTTCTGTTTATCCAGTGACAGTCACCGCATATGTGTGTGGCGTCGACGTGGAAACAGATTTAATCCGGCAGTAATTGTGGAACGCCCCACCACGCGACAACGTGGCGTAATGGTTTGGAACGCTATTGCCTACGATTTCAGGTCACCTCTAGTTCGTATTCAGGGCACTATGACGGCCCAACGATACTTGGATGATGTACTGCGGCCGGTGGCAATCCCCTAACCTTCAAGGGCTGCCTAATGCAATTTCTCAGCAAGATAACGCCCGGCCACACAGTGCTCGCATCTGCCAATATGCTCTGCAAGGTATACAGATGCTTCCCTGGCCACCGTACTCTCCTGACCTGTCACCAATCGAACATGTGTGGGATGCGATTGGACGTCGTTTGCAGAATCTACCCTGCCTCGTTCAGAAGACGAACTGTGGCAAATGGTTGAAAGGGAATAGAGAGCCATCCCTCAGGACACCATCCGCCCTCTTATTGACTCTATGCCTAGACGTGTTTCTTCGTGCATCGCTGTCCGCGGTGGTCTACATCCTACTGAGCTGACGCCGTTCTCGCTCTGTATTCTGACTATCATTTTGAAATAAAGATCACTTATTGCTGCTTGCTGTATTTGTCTTTTTTCCAAATTTCATCACTTCTGACCACTCCTTCTTGGTGTTGCATTTTCAATGTCGAGCAGTGTATAAAACACTGGCAGTCGTCTTCCTGCTGTAGAATTATTAAGATATTTTTGAATGCAGAAAACATGAAAAATGAGCAATTCCGTCGCCGGGACTCGAACTTGGACCTGTGGAAAACGCGTCGAATGTGCTAACCATTACACCACGAAGGCATGCAGAAAGGAGGGAGCAAATACCTTTTATCCTCCTCCTTTTAAAGAGCGGCTGGGGACTAGGGTACCCAATCGCCAAATCCTGGTGGTAAAGAATCATCGTCCACCACCTTTTAGTTCGGGCGCCACTGTAGATTCATTAGGAATTTTAAAGCAAGAGACGTGAAAAATGCACAATGTCCTTGTTGGCATTCCAAGCTGGACTTCTCGATTATGCACTAAGTGTGTTAACCATTACATCAAGGATGCATGCAAAAAGGAGGGAGAAAATACCTTATATACTCCCCCTTTTTTCTCTCACGAAATAAGTTGAACCTTCCTTAAATACTTCCTCTAACTCATTTGCGTTCAACGTGTTTCTAAAAACTCATTCTGGTAGGGATTTATAAATGGAAACAAGAATTGATAGGAAAGCCGACTGAAATTAAAATAACTGCTATAAAATTAAAATATACCTTACAGGGCATACGATAAATGCAGTGCATGCCTATAAATTTGAAACTGAGAAAAGGAATTATTTATTATGTTTTGACTCTACCGTATAGTAAAAACCTTCTTAATTATTTTAAATATAGTTTTTTTTTCATTTAATAATCGATTTTACTTAGAATCAGAAATTTAAAACAAAGAGAATTGCGCGCAGTCGTGTTTTATGTACCTCTGCATGGTGTCCAAAGAACATACTTGTTGAAGATTATATATTATTAATTCGCTTTTATTATTACGTAAAGGCAGGATTTTTTGCTTTGAAGTTTACATTATTTGATTTAAACTGCCTGCTGGTTTTTTTAGTTTTCCTTTTAATAATGTATTAACTTTTACGTGAAGCATCCTTTTAAGAAATTTGAAGTATGGAAAATAAAATGAAACAGTGAAGTTTTTAAAATCTTAATTCAGCTGATATTTAGATTTTAATCGTTCTCTGAAAAAAATTTTTAAAAATGATAAAACTTAAAGATTATGGGAAACAAATATAAAAGTCAAAAGAGGGCCATATTCAAACTACACAAGATAACTTAGATAGTTAATAGTTTATTGTGCTAAAGAAGTATTTTTTTTTGCCATGGTCAGTTGTAAATTATGAATTTAACAATTTAAATCTGCATTTTACCCAGAAGGGCTATTAGTTTAGAAACGACATTTTGCGTCTAATCTCTTAAATGCGATACATCACTTTTCAAATTGTTGTCACCAAATATTATCACACTGCATTATATTTAAAGAAACTAAATAATGAAGAATCTGCATGAACGTGTGTATGTTTCTGGCATTGTGAAAAAACAAGGGTACCTAGTGTCATCAAATTTTGAATAACATAGTCCTCCACCTGAACATGGGCACCTAGAATCCCGAATTTGGAATGCAGAATTTGTTTTACTGTCTACTTCATATTTTTATAACTTTAACGAATTTTAGATTAAAAACTCAACAATTTCAAGGCAAGCAGAGGCAATACTGCAGGCAATGAAATATATTTAGCGCGCGAGACTATGTATCGGATCTAAAGGTATGATATTTGTATGTATTTTTAGCCTAAAGAAGCGTTAGCCCAAATCCTCCCGAAACGTGTACTTGTGTAAATGAAAAAAAAAGCTCTTTTGGGCGTAATATTAAATCCGAAAGCTTTCGGATTTCCTTTTTATAAGTTGCTATAGGAAATAATAATTTCTGTGTGAGGAATTTTGAATTAAGCAGATGTCTGGTTCCGGTTCTTTTAAATTTTTTGGGTGAAATCGTAATTCTAGCCACATCGCACTAGAACTTCAAATCAGAAAATCTCCATTGCACAGCTGAATTGCAATTTTAATAGGAAATATTATTAACAAAAACATTAATGCCAAATTTCATTTGGTAATTAGTAAAACTGAGCAAAAAACTTCCGCAGCTAAAGGGAAAAAAAAAAAAAAACTTCCTCTGCAAAATGCCAACCCATCAGGAAGAGAGATTTTTATCAATCACATGAACCTGAAATGCTTTCAAATGCGTTATATTGAAATGCTTTTAAATGCATTATAAAGCAAATAAAAATGCACTTTATCACAGTAGAAAAAATACTCATAAAACTATTTACTCAGCAGTGAGCCAAGGCTGACTACAAGCCTGAATTCCAGGCTGAAGGTTTGAATGCCGTGTTAAGACTTATTTATGTGTTAAGACTTGATTATTTATGTGTTCCGCCTCCTTCTTACGAGCGTAATATCAGAGCGTCCTTGGCGGTATACCCTGTACAACGTTCTCGGTGATGAGACAGCTAAACGGGTGATAGGTTCGGCTATTCCCGATAAATGCGTAGAAGAAAGTGACCGCACATTTAGGCGAGGGTTGAGAAAGAATTTTTATTTTCTGTATCAAGGCTTGTTATTACGAACTTACTTACCTGTTTATTTGTTTAAATATCTAACTTAATTTTTTCGAATTTATTATCAATTTACTTATTTTCGTTTTATTAATATTTGTATCCCTATTTATGTGCATTTCATTATTTCATATATTATGTAATATTTAACGATTCTAACTTCCATTCACGCAAAAATTCTAACTTCCATTCATTAATATTATTTTTTTATAATTTCATGTTGAGCAGCACGGTCTCTATGAAAATTCAAGATACGCTTATGATACGCCACGTACAAAAATACTAGAAGTGGATGTAAATTTATATAATGCAAATTCCATGGCTTTATAGGAAATATCAAAGCATTCGAAAGGGGCTTTAAAATTAGAATTAAATGCTTATAAGAATGAAACTTATAATGTCTAATTATTATGATAGCTAATTCAGAAATATAAAATTATAGAACCTTAAATAATATAATATTATTATCCACACTAAATTACTTTTTCTTCTTAGCCTCGATTTAATGTTATGAATCCTATTATTTTTGATTTGCTATGCAATCAGTATCTTCCAGGAACTTGGTATATCATCCGCGCATCGAATTCTGGTAAGTTTGCTCCTATGCCTAAAAAATATAACTGACATAAATGTTTTGAAGTTTTTTCATTGTTGGTTCGCAGCAATATGTATTAAAGTTTAACTACTGTATGGCAAATTGCTTGCTGCAACTAAACTCAAGTTCTTAACATTGAAAATGCTGATTAGAATTGGACGATCTGCTACGGAACTGATTTAAAGAACATTTTTCCTTTAATGAGCAAATGATCAGTTGATTACAGAAAACGGAGTGATAGCTCTTTTGTAGTTCACGGAGATCTCTTATTGGAAGCGTACCAGAAATAGAGATGGGCTATTCGTTCATAAGCTGATTCACTTTACTGAGCGAGCGAAGGGAGAGAAAAGAGAGGAGCTCTTTTAGAGTTTGCATACCGAGAGCTGTCGTTGGAAGTATCCTAGAAAAGTTTGATTCCGATCTTAGGGGTGAAAAAAATGTATATTCTCCCATTTTAAAAGGGAATTTAATTTTTATTTTTTCCAACTTTTTGAAAATCTTTATTGTAGAATTTTATTATTAACACTATATAGAAAGGCGACTTTAGGGAAGCTCAAAACTATAGTTGAAGGAAATCAGTTGAGTGACGGAACAGAACAGAGTACTAAGAGGAGTGGAAATGACAAAAGAAGAAAGGAGACGAGTGAACGTACATAATTTCCACATTGTCAGAGAGATTCCACATACGATGCAATACAGCATAGACAACATTCTGACAATCTAAGCAATAACCACCAGTCGTGATACATCATCTAAATATCATTTGGATGTCATACAGACATGGTTTATCGGTGGGGGGTGTACCAAACAATGATGAAGTAACGAAAACAAATTAACTGAAAAAATATTAAACGGTAATAGATAAATTATGTGTTTAATAGACAACACAGTGACTAGTAAAATAATTCCCTCACCAACCAGTTAAAATATCACTAAATCACAAAAGATGTTAAATGATTGATGTTGTGTAATTGGTGCCTTGCCTTTTTTCCTTTTCGCCATCGACGGAACAGCTGGCCCACTGGGTTAGGTGCTTTTCAGCCTGTTGGATCCCGTCAATGAAATTAAAAAAAATAAATAAATGCATAAAAATAATAAAAAAAGAGCTTAGTATTGTGTCCTCCTGCAATTGACCACGCTAAACGAGGAACATTGAAATAAGGAGCAGAACATGGAAAGATGGTGCATGATGGGGACTGCTGAGACTAAGGGGAACACTTATTATGGCAGATGTTAGGCAGACAGTTATACAGTTACGGTACATGTTAGGCATACACTATTATGGTACATGTTAGGCTTACAGTTATATTAAGGATATGTTATATAACCAGGTACAGATGTAAAGATGGACAAATACATTACAAATTGTGGGCTACGTTAAAAGAGTTCTGGATTAATCATAAAAAAGTAGTAATAATAATAATAATAATACTAAGTAAAACATTAAGTAAATTAATATATGTACAGAGCGGGCTGCTGACGGCACGGTGTCCAAGGAAAGAAGTCACTTTAAGCTGTCAGCAATCCTTTTAGCAATGGCAGTGCAATCTCTAATGCGGCTGAGCGCATATTTATTTTTTAATTGTGTTTTTGAACCCTGCCGGCATATGGATTGCAGCTGGTCTTTTTAAATGTGTATTCGCTGTGTGCGGGCAATCAAACAGATAGTGATGTAATTGGTGCCTGTAATATTTTGCACTGTACGTTCAATTTCACTGGCAGGATGCATATTATGAGCATTCATACTCCAGCGTGTTAACTTTATTCTTTGCCAGTGATCTTCAACCAATGCTTTCGTGTTATCATTCCCATGACCAGTGAGAGCATAATTTGCATTTCTTACACTTCGAGTTTCATTCCAGTTCTTTGAATCTTGCGGTCGCTGGGCGCTCTATGTAAGGAAACTTGGCTATCTCTTTCATTGAACTTGACTCTTCGTTGCGAAATATTCATGGGCTTAGTGCAAAATGCCATCTTTTGTTAGAAAGTCTTTCTTGAGTCGAAAAAAATGAATTATTCATATTGTTCCTATTTAAACGTCTTCAGTAATTCGGACCCTGTAGAGTGTTGGATAAAGCTGCTGTAATTTATAAACACTAACTTGTATGCCGTTTCAATATTGTTAAAATTTATGTAGTCGAATTGATTCATGTAATTATGTGTAACACAATCATTGCGAAGGCTTTGTTTTTAAAGTTTCGGACATCAAATAATTTAAATGATAATTTAAAATGGTGAAGGAATATCTAGGAATATATCAATGATAATCAAAGAGTGATGAGTAAACTAAAATGAAATTAAATAAGAAAATTAATTGATGAAAAAATGTTATACTTTGGAAACTTCACTTCAAAGAATTTATAATACACTTCAACGAATTTAGTTTTACAGTTTCAAAAAGTTAATGTAATGTTTGAAATGT
>KK117115.1:50371-66089 GCA_000611955.2 Stegodyphus mimosarum | reverse complement strand
TCTTTAACATAAGTAGTTATGATGGACTACTAGTTTAAGAACAGGTTATTTCAGAGAGTATAAAGTCATGAATTTAAAGTGGGCTGTTCAAAATAGCTAAGTTAAGTGGTAGAGAAAAATTATTACGATATTTTTTCATCTATAAGCTAATACCAGATGGAGATACGTTCTTTTATTGAATGAAAAAAAGACTTAATTGTTCAAGATGTAGGTATGCATTTAATTCACTGAATGGCTTGCGCAGAAGGTTTATGATGATTATTTCCTTCAAATGAAAATACTTTCTATTTTGCAAAGACGTAACATCTATGAATTAAAAACCATAAGTAAGTCAAAGAAATTTCATTTAACAAGTTAATAAACATATAATAGTAAATTAATTTTAATTAATTAATAAAAAATAAATTAAAAACTGAATAAGAAATAGATACACTGCGAAAAAGAGGGACAGTTCTATATCTCTCGTTCTTACTGGCCCGATTGACGAAATTCAAATTTCGTTTTCCATGTCTCGAAAGCGCGACTTAGGATATGTATTAGATTTATATATAGCAATTTTGACAAAACATCGGACTTTTCCTGAAATGACATGCCAATTTTTTTCCATATTTCGATTCTACGACTCAAAATTATGCCAAACTGCCAAGTTTTGTAAAAATCGTACGAGTAGTTTTTAAAAAATTAGCTCTCAATATTTTAGCTCCTCAATGCTAACTCAATTTGGTATGTATTTATTAATATCTCTTTTTGTATTACACTTACTTGATTCCTTCTTTCACAGTTCGAAATTTAGGTTCACTCCAAACAAAATTCACCCATTTTTTATGATTTATTTTTAAAATTTGTATTTTTAAAAATTTGTTATAAATTTTTTGAAAAAAAATTTGAATTATAATCTATAAAATTTTACAATCAACTTGAAGTAGATGCATTTCTAAGTATACCTACACAAAATTAGAGATTTTTATTCAAAATTTTCGAAGATATACGGGAATTTATATATTGGCGCGTTTTGAAATTTGGCATATTTATTGAAAGCGATAATAACATCTTATGTGGTTTACGCACTTTGCTGAAATTATTTGAAACAAGAACGAAGTGACTTTTTTCCGCTCATGCACTATGTAAAAAGATAGGAACAATGTGACATTTTTTCCGCTCCATTTCAATGGAAGGGATAGGCAAATAGGTTTCCACGTATTAAGAAGTTCGCCAAGTGAATTATTCTTGGCGCAAACTGAAAAAATTCGCCAAATTAAATTTTTGAATTTCTCCGTAAATGTTGCGCTAAATTTAACAAAATTTAATATTTAGGCATAATTTGAGTCGTAGAATCGAAATATGGGAAAAAAAATGGTATGTTATTTCAGAAAAAACGCATTTTGTGTCAAAATACCTATGTTAGAATAATGCTATATATAAATCTAATATATATCCTGAGTCGGAATTTCGAGACATGAAAAACGCAATTTGAATTTCATCAATCGGGCCAGTAGAACGGGAGATATAGAACAGTTTCATTTTTTTGGGGGGGGCAGTGTACATTCTGAAAACTGATTGAAACAATAAAATAAATAGAAAATGAGAAATTGGATTTTAATAAGACATGATTTGAGGAATTAAAATATATAATCTCTTTCTGTACTGCGTCATTTCGAGACCAATCCATGTCATATGACGCTTACATAACGCTGATGATATAAATGGAACTAAATCTAAAACAACCAATAATAATTTTACAGCAGTATTGATAATTCAGTCAAATGCACTGATAACTGAAACAACTCATTCTGAATTAAGATTTCATCTGAACACATCTGCCTTTGTTTTCTGCACTTCGGCCTAGCTGAATTGCCGCATGCTACTTGCTTCTATTGCAAAACTATAAAAAATGTAAACATTTTGAAAGAATCACAGGTGATATGACAAGTTATTTGTGGTCGCAGCAAGTTTTATTAAAATAAATATGAATATTTAGTTTACCTCGGCTGCCAGTTTCCTATTCATTTCAGCGTTCTATGGAATCAAAATTTTTGCAATTCATTAAGGAAAAACAGTCTACATTCCTATACGCCATCAATATTTCTACAACAACCTTTTACCAAGTTTGCTTCATTAAAGTGCAAAGAGTTAAAATGTGCAAAGGGTTAAAATGTACACGCGTCTGTTTGTTCCTTCGGAACGGCGGGAAGTTCAGTTTCGAGAGAGGTTCCACGGAATTCCAAAAATTCGTGTGAAGCTATTTAGACCATTCCCATCTTCGTACATCTTTAATTAGCCGATATTAAATTAGAAACTCTGAAAACGCTAATTTCGTACTCCGTTTCCCATCTCACACGCTGAAGACAAAAACCTGTTTTATTTCGAAAAGTGTTATTGCTGCTCGGTTTCAAATCGTAGAGTTTGTTAATAAAAATTGCAAATTTTACAAAATATGAAATACTAATAGCATTGCCGAACGTTTAATGTATTACTCCGAATTCCAAAAATTCGATGGAAACCATTTCGACTATTCCGATCTTCGTACGACTTTAAGGACGATTGATGAGGCGGTATGAGATCCAGTCTCAGAAGATAATAAAAACAGATCCTGTTTGCG
Organism: Stegodyphus mimosarum; assembly: GCA_000611955.2. Classification (NCBI taxonomy): domain Eukaryota; kingdom Metazoa; phylum Arthropoda; class Arachnida; order Araneae; family Eresidae; genus Stegodyphus; species Stegodyphus mimosarum. The sequence goes on along the minus strand of KK117115.1, from coordinate 63,490 downwards.
TCCTTACCAGGATTCCAACTACGAGTTCCAATTTCTACTCGAACTCTTTTATTATTTACACCAACAGACAACACAAGGGAAAATAAAATAGCTCCTTTTAAGAGAAAAAGACTGATTTCTTCATCACGTCTCTTAATATGAAATGATAATTATAATCAGAACTAAATGCTTGGTTTTTCATTTTGAAGGAAGTAATTAATTACATTGCATCGCAGGAAAAATAATTTGTACATCACTAAGGTGAAGCTTTTCTAAATTCTGATTAAGAACGACGAGAATTATTTATTCATGCTTATAAGTTATCATATTAAAAATGCAAAATCTTTAATTTGATTGAAGAGTTCATAAATATCCAGAAAGGGCTTTCGCTCTTCTTGAAACAATACAAACAACTATTCGCGCCACTTGAAACTTTAGGATTCTAATATAGGACTCCAACAGAAAAGTTGTGGGGTTTTACTTATTTGATTCCAATGTTCACTCTCAGAACCCCACAAACACTAACAAGCGAATAATTGCTTAAGTGTATGAATAAACACATAGGACTTAAGAAGGGTTAACTACCCTTTATATCTCAGAATATTTACAATTAGTTCCTAACTCGGAACTTACACAAAGCCTCCACTTGGGCTTAAATAATTATGAGATTAAACTAAACTAAGATTAACTAAAGCTATCTGAAAGATGTAACCGAAGCTATCAGAATTCTAAGTAGTTGGCCCCTTATTATTAATTAAATCGGCGATGCCAAGCAAGGGCCTAAAATATGGCCGAGCGTAGTAGCTAAGGCAGAATATATCCAAATGGCAAACGCACGCTAGTCAGGAAAATCAGACTCTCTCTGTAAAAGTCGGTGAAGCATAGACTTAAATAGTACTTTTACTCATTTGCATTAACTGCGTTTCTGAAATTACATTCTGGAAGGAAATTGTAAACTGAAATTAGAATAAATAGGAAAGAATCATAACTTCAAATAACTGTTAATAAACTTAGGATAAACCTTACAAAGTTATGTGGCTAAATCTATTATGCCGTTATATTTCCTATATAATGTACGTTATATTGCGCTACTTCAAGCCCAAGTAATCATCCTGTTAGGACATTTATTTAGTTTGTCCAAATGCTAATTCAGATATCTTTAAGTATTCCATGGTAAGTTTTGGTTTATGTGATTACGGGGCTATCTTCCTAAGCGGAGGGCTTTCTAAGGGAAACTGGCTCGTATACACATTATACATGGGAAATCCATGAAAACGCCCATGCAGTGAGACCATTCGCGGAATTCGAACGTCGAATCGAACTACCAGTTTTAAGCGACTTTACCGTTTAGCCGCTGGTGGGCGTTCCATGGTAAGATACAATAATTATTGTAATTTGTTATTATGGCAGTACTTGTAGAAAGTTAAGCATTAAAGCAAGAATGTTTCTCCTCAATGATAAACACTATCAGCTTTTTAACCATCTGTGTAATTAATGACATATTTTTAGCAGCATACATTATTAAATATGGTTAAATAATTGCGCGTAGTTAAGTTACGTGTAAGTGATATGTTACATGCAATGTGCAACTTACACGTAATTCACCCACGGTCAATATTTAAGGAAGCTTAATTCTTTAAATTAATATATTTAATTTCAAATCTTTCAGTAGCTGTTTAAAACAAAAAGAAACAAAAAAAAATTCTTATTATTTAAAATTACTGCGTGATTTGCAAATAACCTTTTCATGGTAAAACGAAGAACAAATCTGTGTTTTTTAAGCACTCTTACTCCGTTAAAGAGTTTAAGAATAATTATTTATTATTTCATTTAAACTTAAACTATTTTTGCGCAAAATAGTAATTATAGCTAGCAGAAAAAAAATGGCCTTTGTAGGAAAGACTTTCAACTTCACAAAACAAGAAATAAAATCCTTTCCTGAGTATGTATTGATGAACCTCAAAACTATGTTTTGTTTAAAATAATCTGTTGTGTTTTGCTGTCTTTTTGTATTTCAAAACATAAAGCTAGATTTATCGTTAACTAGTTTTTTATATTATTGTTCCGTTCACAAAAGGGGTAAATTTATAATAACTTGAAAAGGCTTCTTTTTAAAACTGAGATAAAAAGAAAAAGGATTTCAAGTTCTTCAAAAAATAATATTGTTACGGATTTTGTATTTATTTAGCTACTTATTTAGAATTGTAATTAAAATTGTTTTATTTTCCAGTGCAACGCAGACGATTTTTGAAGAGAAAGCTACGTCGGAAAAGTAAAAATAAAAGAGAACTTACATTTAATATATAATAAATAAATATCTCGTAATTGCTGTTGCCATCCAGAAAAATCGAGAAAATAGGTTTTACCAGAATGTTCTAGTGAATAATTAAAAAGCTTATAAAAGCCGAATTAAAACATCTCAGCTCAGTTGCAGCTGCTTTGAGCGAACTGTTTGTTTACTTAATGCTGTTATTGATTGTTAGCGAATTCGCTGTGAGATTGAATTAACTTTCTCTGTTTTGAATTGAGTTCTGTTTAAAGTTTGAGATATTTTGATATTTTACGAATATCTCTGAGGAAGTATTTCAGTATTTTGTTTTATTTCTTGTAAAAAGAATAAATTTTATTAACTTTTCAACGACTTGCGCATTCAGTCCATTGCGAACCCGTACGCACGCAAAATATTTTGAGTTAAATGGATGCTAAAACCCTTTGTTCGGAAGCATATACTTATGTGCGAAATGTTCAGGATTTTTCTTTGTCAGCTGCATTATAATTCCGAGCATGCGTGCTAATTTGAACTGCAGGTCATTTGGTTATACGAATGACCGAATGACTGGATTGGCTTTCCCACAGCTCAAGTTTTTGAATAATGTAATACAAGCCAGGGAAATTAATTTATGACATCACAGATCTCATAAGAGTCTTTACGAAGATTTTGGACATTGCGTTATTACTCTACAGTGCATTTATTAACCATTAGACTTGGGAAGTGGTTTGACTGAGAGAAGCATAAGTTCTTTAATTTTCCTTCCACGCTGCCTGGCAATTAGCTAATTATCAGAGTAAGGAAAGACTTATAAAACTTTCTTAGGACTTTTCCTTTCTAAAGGACTTAGATATTAGTCCTTTACTTTCCTAAGACTAATATCCTGCCGCTTTACTTTTTCTTGAAGATTGAATCAATGTATAAGTGTTTAACAAAGAAAGCAATTTAAAAAATAAAACGTAACTTTTGTGATACATTCCTGATTCATCTGAATTAGAATAAATTTAATTTGTTAAACAGTTATTTACAGGTTATTTGAAGGCAAATTAGAGGCCTTATGTTCTACGCAATGGTAGTACTTCTCTGATTTTAACAATGAAATAATAATTGTTTTTTATCGCATCTCGGCCTTTGTGGTTAAGATCAAATGTGTAGTATCATAATTGTTTTTTCTACTTTGCATCATTATCGCCTTGACTAGCTGATTTTAAACATAAGATTTCAGCTCTTTGCTTCCAAATTTTGGGGGATTGATTCTTAAACTAGCAGGCATGTTTTAACCACTTAGCTTAACCTCTTCAGGTGTTAAACTGCAATAGGCATACGAAGATTAGACAGCAATTTCTCTTTGATCATATGATTTTTATATATTGAAACTTCTTAAATATTTATATAACTTTTTGAAACTTTAATCTCGCAATCTTTTTCTTTCTCGCTCCTTAATACTCCCTTTTATTTAGACTTATAAAAATTCGGCTTTGCAGAAGTTGTGTTATATCTGCTACCTCTTCTATTCTTATAAAGTGCCTTGAAACACTTAGGATTATTTTAAGCGTGAAGCCCTTTTTGTAAAAGGGAAACAATGAAACGTGCGATTTATTTTGAAAGAAAAAGTTTTGTTATGCTTAAAATTTTAATATAAATGAGATTTTAGTTTGAAAAATACACGTTTGAACTTCTAAAGAAATGATTTTATATTGCCCATTTCTCTAATAAAAGAGTCTAAATATTTGTTAATTACTGAACTTAAACGTGAAAGGTTTTTCAGAACGTAAATTGGTTTGCAGAAAAAATTCCAATTATGTTTTTTCAGTCTTCGACGAGCAAAATCGCAGTTCCATTAACTGGGAGGCACTAAATATTTGTGCACTTCAAATCATTTCCGGGGAGGGGGGGGAAGGTAATACTTTTGCAAAAAGTTATGTTTCTCTTCAACCGTGCATTTTTAAATTTAACAATCTAAAGTTGTGCTGACAGTTAATTTTCTTTCTTTTTTGTTCGTTTTATAAAGTTAGTCACTTTCATAACATGCAGATTTTCTCCTCATGCGATGGATTTAAAGAACAACCCTAAACGATGAAAGGAACTTCTGTACCGACGTTAGCAGTTTTGTGTAGTAAAATGGAAAAATGAAACTTCATATCCCCAAGGAAAAGTTTTTACATGGATTTATGTAATCTTTAAACATTTTCTAAAATCAAAGTATGCTTTTCCGCTTACTGGAACGCTCTTAACTGAAACTTTGAATCACATTCTTCCAACAAAGAAAATAAAAAAAAATACTTTTGCTTTGTGGCGTAAATTTATTTTGAGAGCTTTTAAATCGTGAATGATTTTTTAAAGTATTCGTATTTACCAAACAACAGATATATATTGATACATGCGTACGGAATTGTAGTGGATTCAATGCACACAGAACCGATGATAACTTGATAAAATACATTTTACCAAAAGAAACACTTTACACTTCTGAAGCATTCCACAAAAATGCTCCTATAGCTCTTCTCAATAAGACAGAGTGCAATAAGTAGTTATCACTTCAAATTACTAAGAACGTTAAACACAACGCAGCGCAAAGCTCTTCTAAAGAGGGAAGCTCGCAAGGAGATTTCTCAATACTCTGAAGTCGATTATGAAGATAAAACAGAGCACTGATATTCTCTCTGGTCTTATATAGTTTTCTCCTAGCGGGGTGCAAATTTCCAGCACTTTATATATTTCAAAATTACTGGAAGCCACATGCGATTAAAGTTACATGTAAGGAAGAACACAGTTACAGTTATATGTAAGGATCAACTGCAGTTATACTGTACCAATTACAGATGCCATGGCCAAATACAGATTGAAAGAACATTTAGTTCCAATAAAGCACCAGTCCACTAAAAATTCACTGCTATATCATTACCTCTGCTACAGTTAACAGCCTCTTGAACAGAAACAGAAGCCGCTTCGGACCACTTAGTCAATGAGAACAAGATATACTTTTTGTCATCAATAGTTCGTGGCAGAGATCTCAGGATTCCATAGCTGATGCGTTCAAAGGCGCTCGTACACCTTAACGTTGGAGCTTTCCTCGGATGCGTTTCTTCGGTGATTTCCGGCTCGGAAAGGTATTACAATATTGGTACCACTTTGCGCGTCAGCCCTTCCATTACTCAAATAGAAGCACTGTCGAACTCTATGCAAAGTCTTCATTATTCCGAAAAGGCCTGCGGTCGGACTTCTATCTACTTCTTTAAAGACGTTCGGGATTAGGAGTTTTGGAAGCACCAATTGCCATCGGAATGCCTTCCTATCATCCGATTCGAACTTCCGCTACAAGATGTCGTTTCGTTAGATAGAAACTTGTTCCTTTTTGTCACAACACGATGTTGACCCCTTATTTCTTGGGACAGAACAGCACCGATATTCTCATTACTCGTATCCGTGTGAAGTATAATCGGTTTGTCGACTTGCTAATATGTCAGGATAGTAGTAGATGATAAGCCTTCATGAATTTGTTAAATGCATCCTCACATTCGTCTATCTATAAGAAATTTTGCTTGCTTTCCGTCAGTTTGTTGAACAGGTCTTGCGATGGAATAAAAATCACTCACAAATCTCCTATAGTAGGTGAAACGACCTACGAAACTTCCCAGCTGATTCCATTACGCCGTACCCGTAATTTCTGTTTTCTGCTATGGATCTAGGCAGTAAGAATTCTGTTTTTATTTGTACTGGATATCATCTTGTGCTATGATTTATAAACGTACTTAACTCCATTATCTTTAATTCCAAACAGGTTATGTCCTCAGAGGTAGAATATAGTTCATTACTTTGAAATACAAGACTAAAAATCCATTTCCTTAGAAGTCTAATTCGAGGACGCAAGGGTCTGTAATGCTCACTGCACATACAGTTTGATTGTCGGCGACACTTTCAAAGATGATACTTACGCTTAATATTTCACCGATGCCCAATTTATCGCGAGATTCAGTGTGGAGGGTAACGCAGGGCGGCGTCCAGATGAGCTTACCTTCCAGTCGTTGAGCCAGATATTTTCCGATGATGTTATCATCGGATCCTATATCGATGGTAATACTACAAGGAACTCCACTGATATGTCCCATGATAAAGGGTCCATTACAGCCACCACCCATTGCCAAAATCTGAAGTGCTTTGAAATCTGCATACTCAATATTTGGCAACCTTCGGCTCGCGAGATGGCCGCTAATTAGATACCCTCTTCTTCGCTGGGAGTGGTCTTAACTGCCGTACTTTGGGTTATTCTGCAGTTTCTAAGTATGTGACCTTCACCACAGCGATTCCATCAGTTTAGGATGTGTTTTTAATACTCCTGTTCTATCTCCAGACATTGATTTCCTTGATTAAATCGCCTAGACGAGCAGCCAGGTATTCTCTTGGTTCCTCAATATGAGTAGCTGTGATTGGGTGGCAGTCTCTATAGATTGCTTGCTTGACTACCTCAAATTTCGTGCCGTACACCAAAATGCTTTTTTGATTCTTTACATCCGCTGTTCGCAGAGCTATCTGTATCTCCGGTTCTCGGATACCATCCATGAAGTACTGCCGACACAGGATTCTCTCATTGGCAGTTTGAGAACGTCAGATGAGACATCCTTTCAACATCCATGGCGAGCTCTTAGTGAGTTTCCGTGGGCCTCTATTAACGAGATTTTAACTGATGCTTTGTACAGTGTTTTAAACGTTTCTCGCTGAAGCGCACTTTTAACGCGCAGGATTGAGCTTTGAAATGTAGTCCCTGGTCTTAGATTTGGAACTCTTGGAATGCAAACATCCGCTCATTTGAAATTCTTTCTATTTCAGTTATACCTTCAGAGGTCTGCGCTTATGTCAAAAAGCTTAATAACAACAAAAGCACTGGACTGGACTCCCTCAACAATACAATGCTAAAAAAGTTTCCTCTCAAGACCCTCTTCTATCTCACCAAAATCTTCAACATCATTCTGCAGCGGCAATACTTTCCAGAACGGTGGAAAACCGCCAAAATAACTCCAGTATTAAACCCAAGAAAACCTGCGACACGCCCAGACTCCTACAGGCCCATTAGTCTTTTACCTTCGATCAGCAAGATTCTGGAGGCAATTTTGCTCAAACGTATCAAGGACCACCTGGACCGTAATAGTATAATAATCCCTCACCAATTCGGATTCAGACGTCAGCACTCTACAGTTAATCAACTCTACACAGTCGTTGAGTTTATCGCAGAAGGAATTCAACAGAAGAAAACTACTGGAGGGCTTTTCCTTGATATAGCAAAGACCTTCGATCGTGTATGGCTGGAAGCACTCATATACAAACTGCACAACCTCTGTTTCCCAGGTTACATCATAAACATAATTAATTCCTACCTAACAGGTAGACACTTTGTCGTTCAAGTTACGAATACACTCTCTACATGTAGGAAAATCCTCGCAGGCGTCCCACAGGGATTCTTGCTCTGGCCTACACTATTCAATATATATGTGAACGACATTCCTATCACAGACAACACAACACTCGCAATGCATGCTGATGACACTGCGATCTTTACTCAAAGTGCATTTCCCAGTCTAGCAATCCAACGGTTACAAGCTTACATAAACATACTCGAGACCTGGCTCATCCAATGGAAAATAAAGGTCAACGTCGACAAGACACAGGCAATTCTCTTCACGAAAAGGAAGAAAATCAAAGGAAAACTATCTCTTTATGGACAAGAAATCCCATGGGCCAAGCAAGTCCCTTACTTAGGGGTAATCCTCTGTAACACTCTGACATGGACCCCACACATTACATCTATTATACAAAAGTTTCGAGTTGCTAAAGCTACACTACGCTCCTTAATTTCTCGAAACAGCATACTTTCCATAGACAACAAGTTGCTCATTTACAAAATCGTCTTGCGTCCCATCCTATGTTATGCTTGCCCTGTCTGGGCATATTCATGTAAACGTTCAAGGAAGAGGCTGCAAAGAGTGCAGAACCTCTTACTACGACAGATCACTAATGCACCGTGGTATGTCAAAAATCGGAAAATTCACGAGGAGTTAAATGTTGAAGAAATTAGAAATTACTACTGCCGACTTGCCCGGAAGTTCTACGATTACCTCTCTAATATTGACAACGCGGTCATCTGGACTTATGATTATAATGTTCATAACACCTGCAACAGTAAAAGGCCCATGGCCATCCTCCGCAACATCATTGATTAACTCCTTGTTATGTATTTTATGTAAAACTTCTGGTAATATCCTATATTTTTGTATTTACTGTATACTCCTTTTGCATCAATCTTAGTTCCGTAAGTCTCGCACTTCCATAGCTTATTTTTCTTCTTTTTCATGTTGTACATGCTTAGTTTTTAAGTGTCTTTTCAGGATTATTCACCGGTCCTTTCCTAACAGTTTTTCCCAGATTGCTCAGTCTATGAATAATTTCTTGAAATTGCGGTACGACTCAAAATTCTAAAACGTTATTTATTATTAAACTAGATTAAAACTAATCATATAAATCTCTTAAAAAACTTACAATCTCATTTATTGATATTATGATATTTACTCTTATTACTCTGACATTATTCGCAATTGCCTTTCTTGTTCTACAAGGGGTAGGGTTTATTATTACCCAGGCACCCTGGTGCTACACCGCTATTTTCATATTCGTCGAAATTCATTCTTTCATTCGAAAGTTTGTGAATATTTGTACTATTGAATATTGGATGAACTATGAAAGGTCGTTTTCGTTATCGGGAAGCACATTGCGCTTATCTACGCTTTTCTGGCGACGAACCAAGGTAAAAGGAATAAGATAATTTATTTACGTTCAATTTTGTTTTGAATTTTCATTTATTATCCGGAACGAGAACCTATAAAGTCTCATAAAATATATTTCAAGCTTTATATTCGTAAATATTCATATTAAACTAATACGTTCGACAACGAATTTCATAAAATGAAATGAACAGTATCATAGGAAATATTTTATCACCGCGGAGAGTGAAACGCTTCCACTAAAAGTATAAAATATGTATTTTATAATAAATATACATGCGAAAAAATAAAATTAAAATGTTTATGAGGTTCCTTATACATAAAAATTTCCAATTAGTTAAATATTCGGTACACGCTATTTAGTTGCGCTACTTCCTGTTGAAAGGGTAGTGCAGAGTTATCATCTACGGTTAATCCAAAATCAAAAAATACTGCTAAAGATTTATTTGTATTTTTAAGCAGTTTGATTCGGAGAATTTTCGGAGATTTGCTTATATAAATTAAATCAGCAATGAAACAAACATTTCAAAGCACAAATAATAATGTTTTTAGTTTATACTACTACTTTTTTCTACGATAGGAGTCAATGGGGAACAGAAAATTAATGGCTGTAAACGTAATTTACTTTTACAATTTAGGAATTAACTTTTCAACTGATGATTTAATGATTTTAGATTATGTACAATTAAATTATGCAATGTTTTAGATAACAATAATTCCTAAATATTGTGAAATCATTTGCTAGCGCTGCCTTTATTCAATGAATTTATAAACCTTTTTTTGTATTTCTCTTAGAAATCGTGTTTTATTCGGACGGTTTGTGATAGCAATTTTCCCACCGTTCTGCGATAAACAAACTTAACAGCTTTCAGAAAAAATCCGACTCGTCCGCCCACAGTTAATCGGAATTGACTGTATGTAAAACGTTCTGTACATTTATAAGGTATATCTCCCACATTCTTAGCGTGTCTTCGTGGTGTAATGGTCAGCACACTGAGCCGGTAATTCAGAGGTCCGTGGTTCGATCCCCGGCGAAGGCAATGCTCATTTTTCATCATTCTTGCTTCTAAATTAACCTAATGTCTCTACACATTTACATGGAAAATGTGGCGCAGATATGAGTCATAAACATTTTCGCGGAGTTCGGATAAAAATTTAATAACGAGTGGACTTTTATCTATCTCATATGCAACCATGAAAGGTCATACAGTGCAAATTCTTCAGTTTCTCACTCAGTTCTGTTAGAAATGTGAAATTTTGATACATGATCGGCATCGCAAGATTGCCTTTTGATAGTAAATTATTTCTAGAATATCTTCACAAATTTTGCACACTAAGATATAAAACGCGTTTTTCTTTAATTTACCATAATGAATATTTTATTACTCATAATTACCCAGCTATTTCTAACGATTAGATTTTTATATTAACACATCCTTTCACTTTAAATTGTCTTGAAGGTGTTTTCATAAAATCTTTTCCATATCTTGGGAAACTTTGCAGCTTGAAACACTGGTTCTGCGCGTGTGTAGTAGGAATATAAATTTATTACATGAAAGCATGCAATCGTTCAGACAAGTTCAAATCTTCTGCTCTTTCATATGTTAAGGAGAAAAACTAAAATTAAAATTTTAAGATAATCATGCAACTGCATGAAGTATGACAGAAATGTAACGGCTTGCAAAATGGGAGTGCAAAGTAAACAAATATTTCACGAAGCACACGGTCACGTTTACTTCAGAAAAATTTCAATTTCACGGTAGAAAAGACCAAAAAAGCTGTTTTCGATCCTTTTGAAAACACCGAAAAATATGAGATTCTCACTTTCCACTGTAAGCGAATTCCTTTTCTCACCTTTCATGACTTCTTTCTTTCATCATCAAAAAATCATGAGCTAGCAATGTTAGATGTTTATTTCAGATTTTGTTAGTTTATTTATTATCCTTTCACGCTGCAAGCTAGAATTAGTTTCTTTGCAGTGTGTTATTCCTAATCCACGAATTCTAAAATGGAGACTGTTCTCTTTGGGGGAGTTTTCGATTTCGAAGTCCAATTCAAACTCGAATCATAACTCAATCATAACTCTTAATGACTATTTATTTATGCATATCTATTATATTACAGTTTTTACTTAATTCATAGTTCAAGATTAGTTTTAAATCCAAAGATGGGAATAATTCCCCATTCGAATCAAATTCTAGTAAGAGAAGCCAAGTAATCGACCGCTCATTTCAAAGTTTGTTTTCAACTCCCCGTTGCCACTGGCAGAAGCTAAACTTTCGCTCATTTCGCGTTCGAGTGTAACATATCCACTTTTTGATTTTTGACAAAGTATGAGAAAAATTTACACTACTTGTGCTAAAAGAAACAGAAAAATAAGGAAAAATATGAAGGAATTGCTTAATTTCTTTATTTTATGATATATTTTGTACCTCTGTAAAAAATACTCAGTGAAACAGAAGAAAATTCCTTTTTTATTAGCCCAAAGGACGTTAGTCCAGAAGGGCTATTAATTTCCTTTTGGCATTTTGCGTTGAATCACTATAAATGGTGTATCACTTTTCAAATTGCTGCGACCAAATATTATCGCTTTGTTTTATATTTAAAGAACTTAGATAATGAAGAATCTGCATAAATGTATGTATGTTTTCGCTTTGCGATAAAACAACGGTACCTAGAGCTATCCAATTTTGAATAACGTAACCTTCCACCGAATGTGGGCATCTAGAAGCCCTAATTTGGAATTTGTTCTATTATGGATTTTATATTTTGTAGCACTTTAACGAATTCTTGTTTAACAAACTCAGTACTTTTAAACCGAGCAATGGCAACACCGTACGAAAAAAAAACATTTTTATCTCCAGCACGCGAGACTGTGTGTCGGAAATTCGAAAAATATGCTTATTTTAAAATTATTTTCCGCTGTTGCTGTTGAATTGAATTTTATGGTTTAAGGCCAAAGAATGTGATATTTAATAAGTAAAGGCAACGCACAAAACGTTAAAAAAGTGTTCCTTTGGGCGTCTGAAAGCTTTCGGATTACTTTTTTATTAATTTACATTTTCATGTCAAACATCATAATGAGATATAACTATCACTTCAATGACCATTCAAACAGTGTACGGCTTTTAATCTAGTTCAAATAAGCGATAAACTGTCAATGTCTTAAGCATTTAGTCTCCGGAGTAAAAATAATTTTAGTTAGAGCAGTTGACTTGAAAATGCTCTTCGTGTGAATAAATTTTCATCAGACATCCTTGCCAGAAAACTTCCACGACATTTTTTATACGCATATTTAGTTCAGTAAAAAATGTGGGTATATAAGTAAAACAGCGAAATTTTTTTAGAGACAATAAAGTATTTGGAAATAAAGAAAAAAGCCAAATAACAAAGTTAACGAATTTTGTTTTTAAATGCTTACTTAGTTAATTAATTTTAATACTTAATTTAGATGTTTTGCTTATAGATTTAAGAATTTATATACATGCAAAGTTTTATTCAAATCGTTTACGCATAAACAGAAGTTTAAAAGCATATATAGCTTGCAGTAACGCTTGGAAAATTAAAATATGTTATTTGTAAAAAAAAAGTTTTGTCTCATAAACGGGTGTTTGATAATGCATAATCTAACAAGGACACTGGCGATTGTTTCGTAGTTTGATGTAGCCAAATCGGTTGACTCTGTAATATGACCATATGTAATGAGAATACGAATTAATTTCTTCAGAAATTTTTCTGAAGAAGTGTTTCTCTTTAAGGTAGATATATCGAATATGTTTTACTACAATTTAATAAATTAAATTACCTCTCGGTATCTGTACGGTAAATTTTATATTTTATCATTAATTCCCCTGTAAAATACTACTAATAAAATATATTAAACAATGTCTTCACTCTGCTAATTTCAAATGATTTAGTTCATGATATAAACCTGTCACCATATTTCTATGAAATAGCTTGTTTATCAATATTATTCCAATAACTTTTGTTGTTATGTTTACAGTTTATTGTTAAACTGGAAAGCAGTATGTTACTTAACAGTAAATTGTTGTTACTTTGTGGATTATAAAAGCCACATTAATATATATATATATATAT
>KK117115.1:39476-50150 GCA_000611955.2 Stegodyphus mimosarum | reverse complement strand
CAAGACAAGAACCATGCGTGTTATTTCTATAGCAAAACCAGTCTTTAACTAATCTGATAAAACGTGAAACCGCTAGAAATGTGTTTTCTAAACTGCTTTATTTAGCTTGGTTTCTCTGTTTGTTCGCCTGTTCCAATTTTTAAAATAAAAATTTGAATCCTTCCTGTAAAAGCGATTTTCTTGGAGCTCTCTCTATACACATATTTATGATTACAATAAATTTTTATCAAAATTTGAGAATTTACTTAATTTTATTTAATTAAAAATTTATTCCCTTATGTACGTAGTTTAGACTTATTTTTCATATGCATGTTTATCGATCATCTTTACAGTACATAAAAATAACATTACAAATAAAAGTGTTTTCGAATTTCTGAAGTAATTTATCTAATTATGATAGCTTATTTAAGAAATTCTTCTTTCCCTCTTTTTAGTCTGGGATTTTTAGTTAAATGTTTTAATTTTTTCGATTTTTTCGATTTTCCTACACTGATTAAATAGGATAATTTTTTTTTGCACTTAAAGGATTTTCTTTATTATTTTTCCATATCATGTAGTCTAAAAATAATAATAAAATAAAATACATTAAAAACGTTTGAAGTCTTATGATTTTAACTAAATTCTCTAAAGTAAAATATAACTTTCGAGTTTTCGTTAATATCTGAATGTATGTCATGTAAGTCATGTATGAAAAACTTCAATTTTTTGTTTTATTATTTATTACCCATAATGTCAATAACAATGCATTAAACATATTATTCTTTAATAATTAAAGTTCAAAAATTAAAATGGAAATAATCAGGAAATAATCAGCGTTTATTAAGGCTTAATTCAAAGCGTTTTTCATAAATTTATTATTATTGAAATTCAGAAGGTCATCTTCAGGAAAGAGAATGTTAAGATTTTTCATTTAACATGAAACTAAATAGCATATACATGGGTCACTGATGTAATTCCAAACAGACTCATTCCATTCAGACTTCGTGACCACGCCTCGGTTTTTGAGGCTGAGTCCTTCACTTTAAAAAAGGCAGTTGTTTCGGAAGACAACGCCAATTTTTCATCCATCAGCTCCTACACGGACTGCATGAGCGTTCTACAAACCCTGAACTAGAATGGCAGGCAAGCCTTCCACATCTTTGCATTAAAAGAAGGGCTTATTACCCTATCTTCTTCCAGATAAGTGTCTCTATGCTGGGTACGTAGTCATCAAGTATCCAAGGTAACGAAAGAGCCGACTATTTAGCTAAAGAAGCCACACGTCGCCCTTCTATCGAGTCAGAGATCCCACTGTCCATAGTCGCTGCCAAACACAAGAACTTCTTAGCCTTCATAGCTATATGGGAAGCTCGCTGGGACGACTCAGACACCGGTCGACACACCTTCTCCATCTTTCCAGTGGTCCCCACCAAGAGGCTCTAAACAGACTTCTATCTACTTGCTTTCACAAATCACGGAAAATTTCCCGCGTACCTCAGCAGGTTCTGCCATCAAAACGTCAGATGCGCCTGCGGTGCCTCAGCTTCTTCAGCAGACGTCTCACATTACATCCACAACTGTCCACTCACTTCTCCCATCAGAGCCTCCCTTCTTCAGCTCCAGGGATCACATAGCCTCAAAGACCTTCTACAGGATTACTACGGGCTATGGGGGTAAGAAAGGAAGGAGAGACCAACCTTACACTAAGAGTGAAGCACTGCTCCAGACTTCGGTCTCCATATGGGGTGTTTTTTGTTTACATTCAGAAACTCCCTTGACAGCGCTTTGATAGTATTTCGACACACGACAGTTCCATACAAACTGAAAAATGGGAGACTTCAGCATAAAAGAAACATTCATTGTGCATTGGATAATAGCAATTTGTATAGTTAGCGACATTTACGCAAAAATCACATCTTGATTATTTTTTGATAACAAACAACAACGATTTTGACTATGAATTTGTTTCATAAAATTCTAAGCTGTTGAACTACAAAAGTAATGATTTTAGCAAAAATGTTATTCTTTAAGAATGAAAAATACCTTTCGGTACCTTTAAAATTGTATACGCTTTTCAATACCCTTGATAGAGTATTCGCCACTTTTATTTTATGTTCCAAACGCCAAAATGTTTTAAATAAAATAACTTTTTTTGTCTTCCACATATTATTGTAACATGTACTTTTTAAAATTTTTTAGAGGAGAGGCTTTATAGTTCTCATTTTAAACTCGTCATTTTATTTTTATATAACTGAAAAATAATCACTTTGGATTTACACTTTTTTCTTATTTGGGTTAGTTAAAAAACAAAATGACCACCAAATGCTGCAATCCTCGTCAAAATTAATAAATATACACACAGATATGCCAATAAGTTAACTTTTCCTTGATTTGTAACCACACATTTGTGTAAAATTATGCACAGTTTTACATAAATGTGTGAACAGAAGAAGGATACATTTGCGGATTCGGCGAAGGAAGCAATTCATTCAAATTATATTTATATATATTTCTTATGTAAAAATAGTAAAATTATTGTGAAATACTTTACTAAAAAATATAGTGAATGCACAGAAATTAAAGATTTGTACGTGCCGAAAATGAAAAATATGAAATATGTATGGGTATTTATGCATATGCGTGCAAAAAAGCATGTATTTGCCTTTAACAAAATAGGTAAATATTTATTAAATTATTTATAAATGTAATTGAAATGAAGGATTTATTCATTCATAAACTCTTGTGCAAGTTACTGTGAAGAAATCTAATTATTAAATGTATGTAAATTTATAATGATTATAAATATTATTTAAATATAATAACCTTAACATTGACTTGTAAATATGAATTGAAATGCTGTTGACAAATACGTTTATTAAACTATTTAAGCAAGTATTGTTTGTACCGGAAAGCAATGTGTTAAAAGGTATTGTAAAGCAAATTCTATGACATGCGTACTTAAAGAAGTAACAAAGAAGAATTTTAGAATATATAGTTTTGAAATTAAAGGTAAAAAAATCTTATAATTAAAAGAGTTATTCCTTTATATTTTATAATAACTCAGCTTCAAATTTTAAATAATATTAAAAAAAATCCTTTTTTTATTCCCTTTCAGAAATATTCAGAGAAAGTTAAGTACATGGAAATGACCACCAATATTTAACGTTGTTCGCCAATAAAATAAAAGATTCTCTAATTTGAAATGGACCGAATAGAGCATTAATTATAAGTTGGATTTTTCGATTGATGATGAAAAGATGCCTCAGAAGCTAAAACATCATGCCATATTTGAGAAAGTATTTTAGGAAGAAGCACTATAAATAGAAAAGAAATAATGCATAATTTTAATATTAATACAATAAACTTTGATCTTAATTTTTGTAATCCTTAATCGAGTAAAATCGAATTACCTTATTATCGAATTACCGAAACATCCCTGTGATGGGTGTCCAGCAAGAAACATCCGGTCTTTAATAGGGATATGATCTCCCCTGACTGCTAGGCAGGTTTCACACCATGCTGGATATGTGGTTGTTAATGAGCTGTTGAGACACTGCTGCTCGTTCCTCTTGTAGCACCAATCGCAGTTTCGGAATCGCTACTGGCGATAAGTTACGTGCTGCCACGGGTCTCCCTAGTAAGTTCCGTACATGCTTGACGGGATTTAGATCCAGAGACCTTGCCGACCAATCCATGTGTTCAATATCTTCACTCTCCAACAGCTCTTCGACAGTAACTGTGCGATGAGGTGGAGCGTTGTCGTCCATGAAGAGGAACTGAGGACCCATAGCCCTTGCGAAAAGACGCATGTAAGAAAGAAGAACCTCGTTACAATAGCAGTCCCAGCTGACGAACCTCCTTGGGAGATATGAAGGTCGGTCCAGCTACCAAGCATTATGTCTGCTCGAACGAGAACTCCGCGACCTCCGAAACAGTCCCTTTTGATGATGTTGAAGGGGTTATTGCGTGTTTCCTCTCTGTCCAGATGTGTATGTGTCTAGAATCGCAACTCAGACTAAATCTGCTCTCATCTGTAAAGAGTACTCGTCCCCATTCATTATCTCTATAATTCCGGTGTTCCCGGCACCACAGAGAACGCCTTCTCCGATGGGCAGGCGTTAGAGGTACACACCGTACAGGGCGTCGTGCAAACAGACCACCACCGTGCAGTCTTCTGGCCACAGTAAAACGCGATATCGGTCGTCCAGTCACCTGTGTGGTGTGTCTAGCGATTACTCTCGCTGTCTGCCGCCTGTTTCTTCTGGCCTGTAAGGCAATATACCGGTCATCTGCGGGTGTGGTTCCTCGTGGACGACCACTACTAAACCGCCGGATAGCTGTTCCTGTAGTTCGAAATTGTCTCTAAAGTGTTGAATCGATGCTGTGAGCAATTCCGAACTCTGCAGCCACACTTGTGACACTGCGGCTTTCCTCCAACTTCCCAATGATTCCACCTCGGGTAAAAGCATCCAGATGTCGTCTAACAGATTGATTATTCGCCATTTCTCGTTGAGGCAGCAACTCGGTGTGATTTTAACTGCTATACGGCGTGCAATCTCTTTGCCAGAAATACTGATCTTCAACCGACAACATGCTTTATACCACTCAGACACTTCCCCATTACGTCTACCTGCATATCTGCGCATGTGCTACCGTACATCACCTTACTTAATCTCCTGATTGGTCTTTCTGTCTGCTCTGCCTCTTCGTTCAGTTGATATGCTAATTTTTCGACTTTGTCCTTAATTTTTGCACACCAGTGTATAAACTATCAAGAATCAATTGTTAATAGATCTAATTTTTCAAATAAATATGTTTTTACAGTAGAAATGAAAGGAGCGATAGATGCTGTGTGATATATGTTAAAAATGAAGTAATATTTCTTCCGATTTCTATTCCTAACTGGTGAAAATTAATACATTTGGATGTAGGTATTTAAAAAAAATAACTTAGGACATTAAAACCCTAAATAATAAAACTCATTTTGATAATTATAGGCAATAAAAGAAGAATTAGTTAAGATTTTTAAAGATTATTTTTACGGATACTTTAAGATTATTTCAAGAATGCAGTTTAATTCAACCGTATCTGAATTTAAAAAAATATTGTTAAAGGAATTTTTAACGTATTCATTTATCTTATTTTTTTTATTATTTTTAACTTTATTATTTATTTTTATTAAAGTTTTTATTATTGTAACAATTAAGTACTAATAGTGAGAAAAAAATTCAGCAAACTTAAAGTAGCTAAATACTTTGCAAAACATGCCCTTTGTCATGAAAATCTTCCGAACATGGCTGTTTTCTCTACAAATTACAAAGAGAGAGAGTGAGAGAGAGCAACCATTTTTTTTTAAAACATCAGATGTTATTCACAGATTGCAATAATAATAAGTTTTCCAGAATGCATTAATACGAGAGCATTGAAGAAGGGATTATTATCACTCAATTTTTTATTTATTCATTAATATCATTTGAAGGAAAACATAGTAATTTTTGAACAAGGCGCATTTTTTCACCCCAATCGTTTTTAGGAATTGAGAAGTATTCCATAAAAAAAGTCTTTTTTAAATTTTTTAAATATCACCTTTTTTGGGTGCGTATCCCTAAAGTAAGTGATGGTAATTTGCTTTCCTTAATGAGCAGTCTTTTGTCGACAGCATTTCCGTCTTTAATTAAGAAATAGCAATTTAATTGATGTTATTACTCACGAAACATTCTTACTGTCCAGTGTAATTACTGGTAGATTAGAATCTTCTGCCTACATGAATATGCTCGCTTTCGGTTAGAAAAATACCTTTAGATTACTTCCTGCCAATAATCATACTTTTCTGTTTTCTTTGGTTCTCTTTTTTTATCGTCTGGTGACATTTGCTGCTATTTTAGAGCAACTAATTATATATGTATGCGCTTATCTTAAGTGGACATAAGAAAATCCCCCACAGTTGCTACTTAAAAAGATATACAGTTAATGAATTAAAAAATCATATCATATCATTATATAATCATCGTATGAGTGTGTTCAAAAATTTAATTTCCACTTCACGGTTAGTTTCTAAAGCTCTTAAGAGATGAGATTATTAACACTTAGCGATAAAATCCTGTTCATCATATCTAAACGTTATTGCTAATCGACGACACACAAGATCTTTGATCGATATTCGATATTATAAAAGTGATTTACTCGATATAGAATAAATGAATAATTAAAAAAATTGCATGTTTATTTAATAACATTCAAAAGAGGGAGTTATTTAATACTTTAAATGTGGAAAATGATAAACGAAATATATTTCCAATGCAGTGTAATATACGAGTATCAAGAGCAAAATTAAGCATTGTAGTTTGTATCTAAAGTAAGACTGATAAACTGTAACAAAATATTGAAGTGAAGCATAAATTCTAAAACTGGCTCTCTATCTGTATTTTTAGCTTTTAAATTTGAGTTAAGTGATAATATATTTTTATATAAGTTGTAATATTTTTATGGCTATACCGATTTGCGTTCAAAACATAAAAATTCTAAATTAAATTCCTTTTAAATTGAATTTTAATTCTATTCAACGAGCTTTAATCAGTTACAACAATAGCCACTATTAAATGAGTAGATCGCTGTATAAACCTGGGTTTGTCATATAAGTTATATTAAACTAATTTACTTGTGAAATCATGTACAGCGTAATGTAACTAACCAATGAATTTGGAAGACCTCATGTTAATTAACTGAAAACTATGGAGCTAAGAAAACAGACACTTCTGACTTCATTCCTTTTACTTATCCAGTTAGATTACTATTTAAATATAATTTTTGAGCCCTTTTCCTATCTTGAGCATGCAAGTAAAAATATACTAGTAAGTAAATATAAAATGTTTCGTGAAATTACTAAGAAAATGTAATGGAAAAAATATACTAGTAAGTAAATATAAAATGTTTCGTGAAATTACTAAGAAAATATAATGGAAAAAATATACTAGGAAGTAAATATAAAATGTTTCGTGAAATTACTAAGAAAATATAATGGAAAAAATATACTAGAAAGTAAATATAAAACGTTTTGTGAAATTACTAAGAAAATGTAATGGAAAAAATATACTAAGATGTAAATATAAAATGTTTCGTGAAATTACTAAGAAAATATGATGAAAAAAATATACTAGAAAGTAAATATAAAATGTTTCGTGAAATTACTAAGAAAATGTAATGGAAAAAATATACTACGAAATAAATATAAAATGTTTCGTGAAATTACTAAGAAAATATAATGGAAAAAAATATACTAGGAATAAATATAAAACGTTTTGTGAAATTATTGAGAAAACATTTTGATTCATTTCGTTCAACTTAAATATAAGCGGATGATTAAAATGACAATTATGGAAATCAAAATGTAATTTTAATGTTATGAATAACAAACTTTATGAAAAACGCAATGTAATTTATTCAAAAATTCCCCAGCTAGTAAATAAGAAGAAATGAAAGAAAATAATAGTCAGTATAATTTTATTAAAAAATCCTCAACTTTGTAGGTGAAGAGAAATAGATGCGATTTTTTTATATTAAAATCACTATAAATAGTTTAATGTTTAACCTTTTATTTCAAAGATATTACAGTGGGTAGTGCAAATCTTTTTTTTTCATTTCCAAATACACATATTATGTTTTCATTTATTAATACGCATATTATGTTTTCTTTTTTGCGTGAATAAATTTTAGAAAAAATAATTAATCTTCTAAAATTATTTACTGTATTCAATTAAACACGCATAATAATTAAGCTTCATTTGAAGCCTGATGTGCATTTATCGTCAATTTTCTAATGCTTAATATGAATGCTAATTTCAGCAGAATTTTGAAAAAGCAAATTCCATAAAGATATTTCCTTAGTTAGACAATTTCCCTGTTTTTGGATTCATATATGTATATTATCAAAACGCTAGTAAGAATAAATACTAAATACATTTAGCAAAAAGTATGTAAAATTCTATAAGACTCCCTGGTACTTTTTTTTGTGTGTGTGTGTGTGTGCGTTTATTTGGGAATAACTATATCCGAAATCCCAAATTTCCAAGTCAAATATCCTGATGAATTTTTGCAATCAGAAATAAAAAAAAAATTGTGTTTTATTTTTTAGAATAAGCGTAAACATTGATTTAAAAGTAAGATTTCACAATTTTTGCAAAACTGATTGTTTAAGTTTAAAAACACCAAATCATGAATATTTGCATGATTTAAAATATTTTCATAAGCATGAAAAATATCTTAATATTTAATCAATCTGAATATTTAAATATTTAATCAATCTGAATATTTAAATATTTAATCAATCTGAATATTTAAATATTTAATCAGTATAGCTTAACTATAAAATGGGAAAAGTGTGAACAGTTGAAAAAAGGCTACATAACCATTTTTATGGGCACGATCAAAGCAAAATTTATATGCCTAAGGAAGGTTAAGGGATCAGATGAAATTAAAATACCAAAATATGTCAAGCATATAATACATTTTGAAGCTCAATATTTTCAAAACTAGTCTATGATCATGAAATTTTGTTTACTCATATTGATGTCATTGACACTGCATTTGTTTCGTTACTTTATTAAATTATTAGAAGTTAAAATATTTTAAATAAAATAAAAATAAATTAGCTTCTTAGTCATCGACATAAAATTGTAATATGGAAGAGCACATTATGGATAAAGAATTTATGGATAAAATTATTTTTAGCTATTATTATTTTCCCAAATTAAAGTAAGAAAAGAAAAAACCTGAGAGCTTTCAGATTTTGCATCACCGCCAAATGGGTGTTTTTTAACGTTTTCTGTGTTACCTTTATTTATTAAATACGTTATTACATTTCTTCGTGCATAAACTATGAAATTTAATTCAACAGCAATATCGCAAAATAATTCTAAAAGGAGCATATTTTTAGAATTTCCGATACACAGTCTCGCGCGTTGGAGATAAAAATGTTTTTTTAATATAATACAGGTGTCTATATTTGGTGATAACAGCTTAAAAAGTGAATTAACACAAAATGCCAAACCGAAATTAATAGCCCTTCTGAGCTAATGCCCTTTCGCCTAATAATATATACTTGAAATGACCTGCTTTAAAAATAATCGAATTGCAGTTAAAAGAAAATCATTTTTATTTTTAAGACTCAAAAATATACTCTTTTTTAAAATAACATTAGAGATAATTTCTAAAGCTTTTACTAGGAGAAACATAATAGTCAATGATTGTTTGCTTCCGTAGGGTTTATACGATTGTTTAAAATTTCCTGAAATTCTAGGAGTTTCAGAGAAATAATGCGCGTAAGCAGGAAAATTATACGTACTTTTGAGCAATTTGAAAGATATAATTTCCTTTAAATTCTGTAAATGTACATTATTTCTTAATTTTAATAAAGATATATAAAAATATATTTATAAATTAGCATAGTTATCTATTTAAATAGTATTTCATGCATAATAATGAAAATTTTAAATTCAAACAATGAAAAATACAGAACCGAAATTTTAAAATGATTTCAAATTTAATTACGATTTTAAAGTTCTTACGTCAGATGCTTTGCAATAAGTCATTTTATACAGATTGTTTAATCCAATTAATCAATGAATGTTTTGAAATTCTAATGAGCCAGTTCAAAGCAATCGTGCTTGTAAGCAATAAAATCACATTTTGAAATCTCAATCGAAAAATAAAATGTTGAAATCATGTAAGCACCTTATTTTCTTAAATTTAAAGACGTACAGATAAATAAAAGTCAACTTTTCTATCATACGTAACTATGCAGTTGCGTAAAAGTGTATACAAAAGTACTTATGTATATAGCTTAGGGGATTTTATACCAGGAATTTGCTGAAATCCGAATGTAAAAAAAAGTCATCTAGTGCTTTAAATAGCGAAGCATTACCAGTGGCGGAGTGATTAAGATTGCTGAATACTGGGAATTCGACCTTGGTTCGATCCTAGGCGAACAGTCTGGTTGCGTGCTTAGGCATTTATGTGTTTTCGCTATCTGTGACGCGAATACGAAATTGTTCCCTTTGAAGTGTCATTAGTTATTTTTTGAAGGCAGAGACGTAAAAAATGTGCAATGCCGTCTCTAAGTCTCGCTCGCCTTTTAGGTAGGTAGTTCATCTGTGGTTTTCCATATTCGAGTAATTGTTTTTAAATGGCGGAAGCTTATAAATATTTTTTTTTACCATAGCTTGGTTACAAGAACATATTTTTTCATGAATTGTTTTTGAAATGCTTGTAATTATTATTATGTATATTTATTTAAATATGACAAAGCCCACTAGGACTATCTGCCTAAGAGGAGGCATGCCTTCATGAAGGACTTTCTAAGAAAAACTGGCTCGTATAACACATAAGACATGGGGAAAACCACGAAAACGCCCATGCAGCCAGCCCGTTTGCGGAATTCGAATCTCGGACCGAACTACCGTTGTTCAGCGACTTTACCGCTCGGCCGCTGGTGGGCAAGTGAATGTAGGAGTGTCACTCAAAGAAAATATTGCAATAGACACATGACCCCTATATATAATTTCCGATCTACATTTGGGGATACGATGTTCGCTTTATTTTCTTTTTACCTTCAGTGTCAAAACTTGTGCGAATTTTACAGGCTTTTGGCTTTTTGCAAATATATTGCATGAACACTCCCCCCCCCCCCCCCCCTGGGGG
>KK117115.1:0-25245 GCA_000611955.2 Stegodyphus mimosarum | reverse complement strand
CACACGTGCTCTACTGGATTCAAGTCCGGTGAGAATGCTGGCCAGTCCATACGGGTGATATCCTCCGATTGAAGGCATTCGCTTACGATGTTTGCACGGTGAGGACGGGCGTTGTCATCCATAAACACAAATTGTGCGCCCATGGCGCCCCGAAACAAACGCACATGTTGTTCCAGAATGACGTCCCGATAGATTTGGCTTGTCATGGTTGCAATTTGAACATGCAAGTCAGTTCTGGAACGCAGAATAATTCCACCCCAAACGAGCACTCCTGCACCACCGTAACGGTGTCGTTCAATGATGTTTTCTTGGTGGTAACGGGTACCTGGAGCTTTCCATATGAAAGTCTGGCGAGAATCAGACTGCAAGCTAAACCTGGACTCGTCGGAAAACATCACAGAAGCCCACTGCTGCGGTGTCCACAATGCATGCTCTCTACTCCAGGCTAACCGCAGGCGACAGTGAGTTGCAGTAAGTGGAACGCATTTGACAGGTCTACAAGCATATAGACCAATCTGCCCTAAGCTTCTGTACACGGTCTGCCTTGAAATTGTCGTACCATTGGCTGAAGAGAGCTGACGAGACAGGTCTGAGGCTGTGCTCCGCCTGATTCTTTTGGCAGTAACTGCCAAATACCGGTCCTCATTCGGCGTTGTAACTCTGGGGCGACCTGTGCTGTAACGTCTACTCACATTACCATCATCTTGGAATTGTTGCCAAAGCCTGGAGATGACACGCTGGGCAATTCAAAGTTCGTCTGATACTTCCAGTTGGGTGCGCCCACATTCCAGACGGCCGATAATTCTACCACGTAAAAAATCATCCAAATGCGTCCTTTGTTTCATAATTATTCGGTTATTGCACTGAAATTCTTATAAAGGCCTGCGAACAATTTTACTTCTTTGCTTGTATTCCTTATATATCACTCTCTTACACTCTCCTCATTGTGACGTATGTAGAAACTATAATTACAGGAGCCAGATGGCGCTGTGCGTCTGAATTCCTTTTGAGTTAAATTTAATTGCGATTGAGACTGCGAAGAATGATGAACTATGAAATGTTAAGTGCGAACTCTATATGTAACTCTAATTTTAAGTGTTTTCTTTTCGTCGTGTATTGTTTGTGTCGTCAATAAAATTGGATGGAATATTGTATTGAATTGATCTCGTCTGACAGGTAAGAAGCTTTGTGCTTTGATTATTTTATTTGCTCGAATGTTGAATTAGAATTCTAAAGCGAAAGCGATTTTTAGATGTAAGTTTTATCAACGTACCATCGGTGTCATCTGGTTACTTCCTGAAATTTGCATATGGTTCTTGAAGATGTGTATAGTGATTTTACAGGTGATATATTTATTTTAGATTTCGATTTCCGCGTGACTCCGAATTATCCTTAATTTATGGACATGAGTGTATTTCAAAGAATTCATTTACCTGGTTTACCACTCAAAGAACGTCGCACGATTTTTTTTTCTTTAGCAAAAAATTGCAAGTTGTTCGTATCCAACAACCAACAGCTATCTGCATCGAATACCCAGACATCAACCATCCTTTGTAATGCAGAACTAATTTCCCCTTACATGATAACTCAAAACGATCCTCTGCTTACCAGCGTCCGAGCGGTAAAGTCGCTGAACATTGGTAGTTTGGTCCGAGGTTCGAATCCCGCGAACAAGCTGGCTGCATGGATATTTTCGTTATTTGTATAACGTGTATAGGAGCCTATTTCCCTTAGAAAGTCCTCCACGAAGGCATCCCTCCCCTTAGGTAGCTAGGTCTTGAGGTTTCGCCGTAATCACATAAACCAAACCAAAACGATCCTAAATAACTGGTTTCATATCGTGTGACAAAGGAGGAAAATAGTTCTAAAGAGTTGTTCTTCCGAAATGTTTTGAATGTGTGATACAACCTATAATTTGATTTGGCAATTACTGAATAAAAGCAGTTTTTTACAATATACAAAATATTTTTCCATCCATTCTTCGGCGATGCATTTGCTTAAATCTGGCGATACCGTTAAAATAAACAGTAATAAAATAGTAAAGGTTGCACTGAAGAAACAAGTGCCGAGAGATAAAAAAGTTAAAAGTAAGTTTTAAGATTCTGATAATTTTGAATAGCAATGTTGTTACAGGGATTGACATATCTTATTAATAACACTTACAAAACCTTGCATCAGATTTTAATAAATTATAAAACTCTCATTTCTCAGTATTCAATAAAACCATTTTTTAGCTCTAATAAACCTTTTATGCTAAAAATTATCTCTTTTCTTTTTGTCATAAAAAAACAATACACTCTGTTACTTTAGAACAGGGCACTTCAGGGTCATTTTCCCCCCATCCTGTTTGCCTGTTAACGATAGTTGGTAGACCTTTTATAGTTTTTTTTTTTTTTGATTCGTGAAAAATGCATGAATGATCGGTTCAGGTCTAGTTTATTATAGCAAAGCACACTAGGACTATCTGTCCAAGAGGAGGGATGACTTCGTGGAGGATTTTGTAGGGGTAGTGGCTCGAATACACGTTACACATGGGAAAACCATGAAAATGTGCATGCATGCAGCTCGTTCACCTACATATTAGAGCCCAGGTCAGTCGAGTTCGCAGAGCGACCTCCACACGACCTCCACACCCCTTTCAATGTTCAGCGATTTTACCGCTCGCTCGTTATTGGGCCTTGCATGAATGAATGCTGTCTTGAACTACAGTATCAAGTAAGATTGAAAAAACAAATATACGAGGGTGACGACACATGTTGCGATCATAATAGTGGAGTGTCGGAAAGGCTTTAATGTGCCTTTTAAAGTAACATACTATAAGAACTTCAGGTCGCTCCTTGTTAGGAGAAATAATTTTTTTTCGCTCAGTTTCTATAATCTAATACCAAATCTGAAACCATATATGTTTACTTGACATTGTGAAAAAAAGTAATTTCTTTAATCTTACTCTTCTATTTGAAATAAAAAATGACGCAACTGATTGTTGTTAACGTCGGTGGTTTTATTCTTTAAGGGTTAGAATTCTCCTTTTTCTTTTTCTCTTTTATTCCAAATTTACTGAAATTGGTGGATGAATCATTCATTTAGCACATATTAATTGACGACTTAATTAATCACACTTATCGAATTTTTCTTTATTATTTAAATAAATAAAGTCTTTGAATAAATGAGTCTCTTAATTGAAAATACAGTTCTACTTTTGCAATTTTTCAGGTACAAGTACATTAACGTCATTTGGTTCTCTGCCCATTGGCTTGCTATGAGCAATTCATGCTACAACCCATTTATATATGCCATATACAATGTAAGTATTTTTCTCTATAATCTTTTTTCTATGCTTTATTTATGCTAATTTTTACAGTTCAGTGCACAGTCATAAAGCTCCTAAGTCAGCTCCTATGTCATAGGTGACCAACTTCTTTGTCGGCAACGATATTAGATTCTACTTTCATTTTATTTTAATGCTATACCTGAATTCAATCTGTATAATTAAATATTTAGAAATTTCCACAATTAATAATGAACAACAACCATTATATTTCTTCATCTATGACTTATGATTCCGTGGTAGTGAACAATTAGAATAAGTAATTAAAAAACTTTAAGAGTGCAATAGGAGTCGTATATACGACTTATTTATTTCCTATACAGATAAGGCCGAGAGGCAAAGCCCAAATTTTAGATGATAAAAATTTCAACATCAGTTGCGGTACAAGACTTCATTCAAAGTTTTTTGAAAAGGGCACATCATACAGCATTTAAAATTATCGGTTTAAATGTAGGAACCTCTTACACCGATAAGCGAATAATCGCTTGAGTGTGAACACAGACGTAAGTCTCAAGATGGGTTAATTACCCCTTATTTCTCAAAATAAGGATTAACACAGTCAGCTCCTATCTCAGAGCGTACAGGCAAGCCTCCACTTGGGCTTGAACGTAAAGTAATAAGAATTAAAGCTTAACTAATCTTTAAAGGTATAGCCGAAGCCATCAGGATTCTAAGTAGTTGGCCCCTAAATCTCAATTAAGTAAGCCAAGCTATCAAGGGCCTGAAGTATGGCCGTATAATGAAGTATGGCCTGAAGTATGGCCGAGCGTAGTATAATAGCTTAGAGAGAGACTCAGCCCAAAGGCAAACGCGCGCTAGTCTGAAACTCTGGCTGTCTAAGGAAGCCAGCGAAACATCGATTCAAATACTACTCTTACTCATTTGCATTAAACGCGTTTCTGAAAATACATTCTGGTAGGAAATTGTAATCTGAAATTAGGAGAGACAGGAAAGTGTGACAAACTTAAAGTAACTGTTATAAACTTAGGATACACCTTACACACTCATGTACAATTTTAATTACGCATTGATTCAGCAATCAATATACTAATTGATCGTAGATAGTGTATTAATTTTATACGCAAGGATACTTTTAAGAGGTACTCAACAGCACTAATCTTTGAAAGAGGCTCTTATCATAGCCTTAAGAAACGTTGTTTGGTCTAATAGAAGTATTTATTAATTATTAGCTTATTTGGGGCAATATGGTAATTTTTTGTTGTTGGACCTGTGTATCACAGAAAATTAAAGAAACTAACGCAGAAGCTTAGAATACCCCCAAAATAAATGCTGGAAAAGGAACGTACAGACACGAAAGCAGCCATTGTTACACCAGTAGCGTCGCTATTAAACATTCGAAGTCATCTGCATTTTGTAGTATATAAAGACATTATATAAAGGTGACTGACAGAAGTTGTGTTGGGATATCTATGTCTATTAGATGTTTACAAGTGATTTCCAAACATAGGCAGAAGCATTTGGATAAAGGTGCCGGAATTTCGTCCTGCAATGACTGACTGGAAGTATATTGCTTTTAGTGATGATAGTATCTAGACAGGCACAGCCGATATCTTCTAGTTGTACTTCAACGCAGTCTAACATGTAGCACTGTATGTTAATAAGATTCTGCAGCTAATGCCTATGCTGTCGAGTCCTCCAAGTGCCATTTACCAAAACGCCATTTACTACGCAATTGTCTCACTAATGTCTTTAAAGCTTTAATACCTTTCTTCGGTAATATAGGCACCAAAAACTGTCACTAATAAAACACATTTGCGACATGCTGGAAGTATAACTGCAGCCTTCTTAAACTGTGAGAGGCATGTTTATTACATTTGATTATCATGCAACCGCAGCTTACGCATAAGAAGGAATTTGTAATAAGATCAAAGTTTCTTACTCTTTAAAGGGTAATCCAAACTCAAAACACAAGAAATACGATTAAAATGTGCAAACATAATTATTTCATTAGCTTTGTGAAAAAAAAAAGTACAAGGAGATACAGCTCTGTACACCCTTCATCTGCGGCTTATAACAAGTTACGAAGAGAGTGTGTCTGTAGGATCAAGTTCAGTTTCCGTTAAGGGGATCAAGGTAACATCGGATAGGCATCTTCCTCACTTTCGCTTGCACTAGTGATTCTACAAAAATATCAATCGCGTAACAGACTAGTGCGAAATTTGTGCCAGAATCATTTGAAGAGAGGGAGAAAAGTAACTTCAGTGATTCTATTATGCCGTGAATAATTGTTTTGGGAAGAATTACCGCATACTTGTATGTAACATACTTGTTACCACCATTTCTTAGAAAAAGACCTTTTGTTTCTTGAGTTATAATCATCTGCACCTCCCATCAAACGATAGTACCAAAATTCATGACTACAGCTTAAATGCTTTATGGGCGCCAGATTAAAAGAAAAAAAATCTCTATGATCTTTTATGCAGTATATTTTTATGCAGAGTATATAGTTTGAAAGCTTAAGAATTTAAAACAAAAATACACAGCTCTTAGTAAATTAAATCTCCCTTTTAGTTTTTATTGTATCCAATTAATATCACACAAAATGAGAGAAGCGGAGTAGTAAAGATGGCACAGAATTCCGTATTGCCGGGGTGCACCTAAGAAGGCCGCTTATTTACATCCCAAATTTCATTTGATCGAGTGATCTACTATGATTCTTGACAGTTGCAACGTCCATAAATACTGGAGGGCGATAAGTGTAATGACCTAGGGATAAGTTAACTATCATTTGTAAAATGAGTAAAAGTAAATACCATTCAAAGAATATTTAATTTAATTTATAATATATACAAGTTAAAACATTATTTAACTCATAAAAGAGGATTCAAAGGCCGCATAGTATTACAGAAATAAGCGTAGCCACAGCGTAATACAGAAATGTTTGATTATCTTAGTTGTTGTTGTTGGAACGCTCTAAGTGCTTTTACAAAGTATTACTCAGGGTCAAACGAATGTATGAAATATTAAAAAAATAACGTTAAACAACTAAAAGTGTCGCCCAGATGGTATAGTGGTTAGGGGAGCCGATTGCGATACCAAAGGGCACGGATTCGAATCCCGGAGAAGGCATGGTCGTAGCTGTTCGTCCCCTCATAGAAGGCGAAGGTGGCCCACCTATTAAGTGCCTCTATAATCAAGTGACCACCACCTCTGGTCTTAGTAGTAGCTAAGCCGAAGTCGGCTGAGGGCCTGTCATTGGTTAAAAGAATTTAATCTACAGGGATGCAAAATAAATAAAAAAATCTAAAAGGTTTCAGATTTTAATGGCACTCAAAGGGTTCTTCTAATCTTTTATGTGGTTTATCGTTAGAGATTATTAGTAGAAAGGGTTTAGGTGAAATATTTTATAGGGTACTGGATTATGCATATTTAGACTACCATGGTAACATTGTATATCTTCTGTATATCTGAAAAGTGAGAAAAACATATAAGATAATTCTATAAAAGTATTTCATATTTTTAATTAGATGCATTTGTCTTTAAATCAATCAGATTAAAATGTAAAAAAAATCTTAAGAATAGCATATATTATTTTAAATAGCTTAATTTGCTAATTCACAAAAGACAGATTGCATTTTGCCGACTGGCAATCAACTCGAATGAAAAGTTAAGCAAAGCAAAGTCGTGTTTCGAGAGCAATAACCCTTTTGGGCTAACGAGGTGGAAGGCTTGAAAAGTTTAAAATATATGGAAAAGTAATAATTTCATTATGAGAAACTAAAAACTGGAGTACCAGAGTCTAGCCATAAGCAAATGCCTATGAAATGCGAGGGAAAAAGGTATAAAAACGGAGAAGGTCTTAGTATGTTAACCATATTTTGTTTCTTTCAAAGGAAAAAAATGAGGAAAAATATCAAAAAACATATCTTGGAAATACTGGTTTTAAAGTGAAGAAAAAGTTACAATATTTTAATGCTCTAATAACTAAAATCTGAGCATATTTTTTTTTTCCGATTACATTCCTTGCGCAGCAAAGGGGAAAAATATATCCACAGCATTAAAAAAAACATAAAAAATAAATAGTGTTCTTTGAACTTAAGACGTGGGAAGAAATAAATAACTAAAACTATACATATAGAAAAAATAACCTCTTCTCCTGCACTTTCAAAGACTTTCAAAGAGTGGTTGTTGTTTTATAAGAAAATTATTGCTTAGGAATTTCATAGTATTTTTTATTTAGTAATTTCTTAGTATTTTTTTAGTAGATTAGCAAAAGTTGAGAGATGTCTTCCTCGAAGGAATATTTTTTTTTTAAAGTAAACTGGGTCGCTTTTACGTTTAACGCATGCAAAACGTTACAGGGCGAACCTCTTCATGGGAATTCGAAGCCGTGTTGAACGGTTCGGCGCTGTGGTTTGTTTGCAATTGTTATCATATTTTTCTTCGTTAGATAAAGGTGTAAAAGGAGAAATTTAACTGCAGCCTTAAAATTTCAAAATACTTTCGAATGTTTCAAAAAAAAATTTCTCCTTCAAAAACTTTGCAAATTAAAATAAAAAAAAGGAATTTGCTAACTAGAAAACCTGAGAGCTTTCAAATTTTATATTACGTCCAAAGAGGAGGTTTTTTTAAACATTTTATCGGTTACCTTTATTTATTAAATATAATGTTATTCGCACTTAAACCATAAAATTCAGTTCAACAGCAACATCGCAAAATAATTTTAAAATGAGCGTACTTTAGAATTTCCGAAACAGAGTCTGAAGCGCTGCACATAGAATTGTTTTTTATTCCGTACAGTGTTGCCATTGCTCGCTTTGAAATCGTTGAGTTTGTTAATCAAAAATTCGTTAAAGTTTTACGAAATAGCAAGTAGATAATAAAAAAAACTCAAAATTTGTGCTTCCAGATGCCCATACACAGATGGAAACGTACATTATTTAAAATTGGACTGTTCTAGATCCCGTCGTTTTATCACAAAACGAGAAACAAACATATATTTATGCAGATTCTTTACTATTTAATATTTTAAAATATAATATTTGCTGTAATATTTGGTGGTAAGAGTTTGAAAAGTGAACCGACATTCATAGTGAACCAACGCAAAATCCCAAAACGAAATTAATAACCCTTCTGGGCTAAGGCTGTTTGGGCTAATAAGAATATTAAATGATAAAAAAATGAAACCATGTATTTCACTTCTGCATTCTGCTGCCTAACGTATTAAATGTTTACTGTGGAATGAGATTAAAATTGATCTCAAAACCATTTTTTCAGTTTTAAAAGTTCCATTTCTTTGTGCAGTTTACTTTGAAATGTAAAATGATGTAATCAAATAAATACTAATGAAAAAGATCTAAAAGCGTTGAGATTTGAACGATCGCCGAAAGGATTTGTTAAGGTTCTTTACTCTCCTCGTTGAGCTCGCAGTCTACAAGTCTTCTGTTGCACTCCCGCCTGTTAGCTTTATTATTAAGAGCCATTTTTTCGCACTTACGCCCTATATGATTCAATAGCTAAATTACAAAACCTTTAAAAGCAGCATAGCAAGATATATTTAGAATTCCTGATCAAGTGTTAAGTGTTGGCATAATGTTTTTCTATTTTTTATAATCTTTCCTCACTTTGTAAGGTATTTCTCCTGCGTTCTTAGTATGCCTCCGTGGCGTAAGGGTCAGCACGCTCGTCGAGTATTCGAGAGATCCGTGGTTCGAGTCCCGGCGAGGGCGTTGCTCAATTTTTTTATCTCTCTTGCTTTAAAATAACTTAATGTCTCTAAAACTTCATCATATTAATGTTCAGTTTTCTTAGTAAGATGGCTTACAAATCTTTCTTTGTTTTTTTATTATTATTAACGTTTTGTTTGTTATCTTTATTTATTAGATATCACGTTCTTTACACTTACATGACATAAACTTCAGCTCAACAAAAAATCACAAAAAATATTTAAAAAGCAGCGTATATTTAGAATTTCCAACAAACAGGCTCGCGGGCTGGATATGAAAACATTTTATTCTGTGCAGTGTTGCCACTACTAGGCGTTCAAACAGATGAATTTGTGAATCAAAGATTCATTAAAGTTTAACAAATATGAAATATAAAATTCGAATTTCACAATTCGGTCTTCCAGGTGTGCATGTTCAGGTGAAGGACAAACCATGGTTTTTTCAAAATGCGAAGAACATACATACATACATGCAGATTCTTTATTATTTAATTTTTGAAAGATAATACAGGGGGATAGAGTGGCAACAATTTGAAAAGTGATTCACTGTTTATAGTGGACTACACAAAATCTCATTTCGAGACTAATAGCACATTCAGACTAACGCCCTTTTGGACTAAAAAAGGTTATTCCTTTATTAAAATTCGAAAACCTAAATACATAAAATTAACTGGAATCTGAGCGTTTCTATAAAATTTAATCGATTCGATTTTATTAGTTCAAAGGGGCAATTTGCCCAGAAGGACTATTAATTTCGTTTTGGCATTCTGCGTTGATTCACGTTTCAGATTGTTGTCACCAAATATTATCGTCCTGTATATATTTAAAGAAATTAAATAATGAAGAATCTATATAAATGTATGTCTGTTTCTCGCACTGCGATAGAAACACCGGTACCTAGAGCCATCAAATTGTGAATAATGTAATCCTCCTGCGAATATGGGCACCTGGAAGCGCAAATTTGGAATCTGGAATTTGTTTTATGATCGATTTCATATTTTGTAAAACTTTAACGAATTTTTGATTAAGTAACTCAACGATTTCAAAGCGAGCAACGGCAACATTGTAAAAAAAAAAAAAAAAATCTCCAGCGCGGGAGACTGTGTATCGAAAATTCTAAAGATATGCTCAATTCAAAATTATTTTTTGTGATATTGCTTTGGAACTGAATTTTATGGTTTAAGTGAAAAGAATATGATATTTTATAAATAAAGGTAACACATAAAATGTTAAAAAAAAGTCCCTTTGGATGTAATTAAAAATTTGAAAACTTTCAGATTTTTTTAATTATTCA
The DNA here is from genome assembly GCA_000611955.2 of Stegodyphus mimosarum. Classification (NCBI taxonomy): domain Eukaryota; kingdom Metazoa; phylum Arthropoda; class Arachnida; order Araneae; family Eresidae; genus Stegodyphus; species Stegodyphus mimosarum. The sequence continues at coordinate 14,937 of KK117115.1, read as the reverse complement.
ATTAACCATTCGATTTTTTTAGGATGCAGGGTATGTGCTGCATCCGGAATAAAATTATAGGTAGGTGTCAGATGGTTATAGAATGCATGAGATGCACAGAAATTTTCCACTTGTATTAAAGACATCTTGCTTAAACAAAACTGTGGGAAAAAATATGACGTATTAAAAAACATTGCGAGAATGCAAAATTTTTTAAACGATTCACTCTTCTAGGATAATGAGCAATGCACCTTGATATTATAAAATTTTAATGAAAGATTTTACGTTTTATCGATTGCTGACAAATATATTTCTGATTTTCCTTTGGAAAAGAAGGCAATTTTATCCTTAACCCAAAAATAATATTTCATTTTTGAATTCTAGTCAAAATCGTCTTTTATAACAAAACTATATTGAGCAGGGTTTGAGTTAATATTTACACAGAGTTATCATTCATTATAGTTGAAAGATTTGCCGCTAGGCCCTGCAAGTGTCATAAATGCAGTGAATCGAATTAGCCGGAAGCAATGTAAATTCCTCTCAGGCTTCGCGCAAAACGACACATTTCGAAAATTTAATGGTTCTAACATTCCATTTTCATTGTTTTTTAACTTCTTTCGGTAGTTTAAGCAATCCCTTTCTATCTCGCCTTTTAATATTTGACAAAGCATTAGCAAAGGAGATGCTGGGCAATAGCAATTTATTTAAGCAAGTTACATATTTGAGGGCATCCTCTTTATTTTTGCCGTTGAAAATAGTTAAGAAAAAAATGTGGACATATGTTTCCTATATAGCACCACCAAATGTCGTTGTCGTGGGTAAACGGAGCTGTCCAGGTAAAGCAAAGGTATTGACTTTTTTAAAAAAATGTCTATGATAAAAAAGACTTAATTTGAGAGAAGATGTCTATGGTTAAAGAAATTAATTTTTGAAAGTAGCTTTGCATAGCCAAAAATTTAACTTTTGGAGATGAGGGATTGCGTCTGGTGACTTTTGAGAGAAACTGTCCATGCTAAAATGAGCTGACTTTTGAAAGAAATTATCCACGACAAAAATATATTGACTTTTATAATACGCTGTCCATGGTAAAAAAAATTGCCTTATTAAAGGATGAATAGGTTCGTGGTGGAAAAGAAATGTGAAACACTCTTTGCTTTTGGACTTGGATGTACATGATTTTTTTCTAAGGTTCAATCCCTTTTGAAAAACAGTGATTTTCCCACTGAAAGATCATTTTAAGATCTCAAAGAGCATAAAATTTTCCAAACTTCTGAATTTTAATACCAAAAATAGCTTAATCTCAGATGATCCACCAAAACTGCAGGAAGGGAAGAAACAGAATGCAGGATTTAATTATGCAAACAAATTCCGACGTAATCTTTAATCTAAATGGAATTCCTGTATCCAGGTTTATTCTCAGTGACAAGTGTTTATTAATACCAAAAGGACTATTAGTCTCGAAACACGATTTTGCTTTGATCTATTTTAAATGTTATTCAGTGTAAATGCGCTGTTTCATTTTTCAATAGAGTAGACTGCCATTCGAAAAAAAAAAAAGGAAAATATTTATCTTGCGTATTTAGTCTGTCAGTTATTGATTAACAAACTAAGCTATTTAAAAGAAATAGATGCATTCTTAGGAATAATGTTAGAAATATAGTACATATGTAATTAAATTTAGTGAAATTATATGCAAATATATGTAAAATTATAGGATCTCTTGTATAACGTAACAAGAAATACCTTGAAAAAGCGAAGCTGTACTGGAAAAACAAGATTACATGAGTAAGTCTATTTAACATTCAGGTAAATGGTTATGTCGTTAAATTGGCGAGACATCGCCAAACTGGCGATGCTTTTGGTGACTAATTATTGACACCAAATTTGAAGACAAATCGGCAAAAGTCTCCAGACTTAGTCACTATTTGGGTTCGATCCATACGTAATTGTAATTGGTACTGTCACTGGATAATTTTAATTGATCCCGATATGGAACTGTAACCGTATGTGCCTTCCAGTGATTTCGAGAAAAAGGAAAGTGCTAGAAATTTCCCGGCTGCCGAGGGAGGGACTATATAAGATCGAAGACAGCATCAGTACTCAGTTTTTAGTTCAGAGATAGATCTCATTGTCAGCTTTGCTGTTTGCATTGTGTTCTGCTTAATGTTCTTAGTAGTTTAAAGTGGTAACTACTGATTGCACTCTGTGATCCTGAGAAGAGCTGTGCGAGCCCTTTTGTAGAAAGTTTTAGAACTGTAAAGTGCTTCTTTCACGAAAGCAAATTTTATCAATCTATCATCTATTCTCGCTCAATCAATAAATTACGAAACCGTACTCACTCAACATTATTATTACTACTACATATTTACTTTTTAATCTGATTCCTTTAAAAATGCATTTTATTCATGGTATAGCTAGTTAAAAACATAAAATCGTTTTCAGAATTATGTTTCATATTTTTTTCACTTTTTAAAGATACAGAAGATATATATATAACGTTTCCATGTTATGTTAGCTCAAATGTGTATTTATATTTTTGTAGAACTGCGTTACAGAATATTTTTCACTTTTCAGAGATACAGAAGGCATATGAAATCTCATGTTAGTAGTATCTTATAAAATGTTTTGTTGTTCTACCTGGACCATCTCTATTGATAATTTCTACTGATAAACTATACCACATTTTAAAACAGTCCCTTCCAACTATCTTTAAAATCTGAAGAGTTTTAGACCTTTTCCTTAAAGATTTGATCTTGCAGCTTTCTGTGCGTATTTGTTTATCAACTGATTGCGATGATTAGTTTGCTGATGAAAAGCGAATATCTATCTGGGCGTGGCAGGTTGATTGGTGCCAGAAATTCTACGAATTCAGACATATTATTCTTTTCTAACTCATAATGTCAGCACATCAACAGATGACATAGTTAAATACGTATGGGTAATTTATTTTCACAAACAGCCAATAGATGATAATCCACAGCATGGTTTATGTTGTATGTATTCTGACCCGTGGTAAGTACATGGCGACAATAAAAGTTTACAATATGGTAAACTATATGACCAAAAATATGTTCCTGAAGATGTATTTACAGATAAGGGTTATTAAAAAAGCGGCACATTTGCAATTTCTGTTTCCATGGATTGGCAACATTGCTAGTAACCAGCGCTGAGTGAGTGTAGTTGGCATCACTTCGAGACAGCGTGTTGAGCGTATTCCTGCATTAGTCGTTGGAGTGCAGCAAACCGTTAAACATGGCAGCTCCATTAACGATCTGCAGCAAGGAGGAAATGACAGCAGTGATTCGCTTTTTGTATTCTGAAGGTGTGTACCCTGCGGACATTATTCGTCGAACGCAAGCACAGTAAGGTGACATCTGTTTATCGCGAAGAAAGGTCTACGAATGGATAGAGCGCTCCAAACAGGGAAGAACTTCTGTATGTGACTAGGCAAGATCGGGTAGGCCATCGACGTCAACTACGAAAGACAATGTGAATGTCGTTGAGTGCAGGATGAGGGAAAACCGGAGAATCACAGTGGAAGAAATCCACAATTTAAAGTAATGGCGATTTCGTCCACTGTGATTCTCCAGTTTTCCCTCATCATGCACTCAACGACATTTACATTGTCTTCCGTAGTTGACGTCGATGGCCTACCCGATCTTGCCTAGTCACATACAGAAGTTCTTCTCTGTTTGGAGCACTCGTAGATCTTTCTTCGCGATAAACAGCTATCACCATACCGTGCTTGCTTTCGAAGAATAATGTCCGCAGGTTTCACTCCTTCCGAATACAATAAGCGAATCACTGCTCTCATTTCCTCCTTGGTGCAGAGCGTTAATGGAGCTGCCATGTTTAACGGTTTGCTACATTCCAACGACTAATGCAGAAATACTTGCGACATGCTGTCTCGAAGTGATGCCAACTACACTCACTCAGCGCTGGTTACTAGCAGTGTTGCCAATCCATGGAAAGAGAAACTGCAAATGTGCTGTTAGTTTCTGCATTCTTCTCGTACATTGTATAGGTAACCGCTGCGAAACTCTAACTAACTCATAAGCCTTACTGTTCTTCTAAGTTGTTTGGAAATGTAGACCAACCACGAATTATCTTATTCTCAACAGGGCGGAAAAATAACTTTTCAAAATAAAGTGAAGGAAAATTTTCAATAATTTTATTTCATACCAAAGCACTAAGATTGTCATTATACTCAATTTGTATTTGCGCGAAATGAAGCTTAGATATACGAGTACAATCAGTTTCCTATTAACCGGGTTTTGTCGGGCGGCGGGTGTTAATTCAGTTTCTTGTGCATTGACGGAAAAACTGCTATTACAGAGCATACGTATGAAACAAAACTGTTTATGGAAAATACAAAAACGAAAAAAAAAGTGCATGGGATAAGAAAAGTGGCAGCCAATGTTGAAAACAAAAATAATAACCATTTTTAAAGTAGCCGCGAAAAATTTCGGGTATCATATTTCAACAAATATATCAATTTTGACCGCTCCGGAATCCATTTAGACGGTTTTTTTGGTGACGTTTTTACGTGCGGATAGAATAAAGACATTTGTTCTTCCAAAACGTATTGTCAAATGGATTTAAAATGGATTCAGAAGAGAATTTTTCGTCTCTTTACGTGTATTTGTATGTATGTATGTATCTCGTGTTACTCAAAACCCCGTTGGGTGTAGAACGTTGAAATTTTGCATAAGAGACTGCTATAACATTTAGTTGTGCATTTCCCTTTTTTATTGCAATAGGCCATACGAACGTGTATATATCTATATCTATCTATCTCTCTTTCTATACATATATATTTCCACCTTCTTACCTTGCTCGATGAGCTCTATTTTTTTATTCTTATACGTCGATAAATTTACCATTTTTTGCTTTAAAAGTGATTGAATTAAATAGCTCATGCCTAATGAGAAGGATATTTCTTTACGTTTGAAACTCCCAACAGTATAGTGAATTACGTCAGTTGGTCAAAAACTTCTGCCAAGTGAGACCAAAATCTAACTTTTAATTTTAATACAATGAAAATTTTGACTTTCTCCTCGTAAGCTGAATTTCGCTTTGAAATTCTAATTTTAATTGCAAAAATTGATTAACTGTTCTTAATTGTATACTGTATTCGGTGGTTTAGATTTTTGGTATTTTACAGTTTTGAATGAAGATGTTTCGAGTTTTTATGTATTTTTGCCTTGCCGCGGTGTGAGAACTGAACTGACTGAATAACAAATACATCTCTAATGAAATTCGAGAAAATGAGTTAGAAATGAAGTGCAAAAAAATGTGAGTAATTTAATAGGCCGTACAAGGAGGTCTTGTGATGTCCGCATCAGATTTTGTTTAAAAGGAGTTTGAACTCATCGACACTGTTCAAACTCTCTCATAAATATAGCTATTTAACGGCATTTGCAACTTAATTTCTTCATTTTAATGATGTTTATTCTTCCCTTACTTACAGTTCGTTTTAGTTTGATTTATTTACGTAACCGAATGAACGTACTGTTCAGATTAAATTAATTCAAAATCGGGCAGATATTAATAGTCTTTGTCTGCTGCTTATAAAATGGGTCATTCCTCTTCTTTTTTTTATTTTAACTGCCCTTGGATTAACGGCGATTTTGCTTTAACTATGGACGTGGTAAATTAAAAATTAATAGTATGTTAATGTGTTAAAATATGGATATGTAAATATTATTAGAAACACGTCTGTTGTTTAACACGTCTTTATATTTGGCTGTAATTGGTCCACCTGTAGTTGAGAATGTGTTAAGTGAATATAAACCAGTTTCCCTCTCAAAGGTCCTTCGAAGGCATATCTTTCTTTAAGCAGATGATAGTCTTTGACCATAATCAAACAAAATCAGGTTGTTCAGGAAGTGGCGCATACAGTATTGTCTTATATTGAAGGAAGAAGGTACTCTGTTTCAGTTTGCTTCTGCCTGAATGTGGACTGAAAAGCTGTCACTTCTTCAGAAGTGTCCTTGGCGTTGCAATAACTATGGATTCCTTGTAGTCTCCTCTTTCATGTTCTGAGCTTATTTAAATTAGTGCTCATAGAGGGCCTGCAGTTATTGTGTGTAAATATAATATTCAGAAATATATTTAGTTGTCTACTCACTCGCTCGGTAACACAGATGCATCTCCTGTATTTACATGCTGCTGAAAGAGAAATAAAATAAATTAATTCCATATTTGATGTACTAGTAGTGTGTGATGATATTCACATTTGTTTCGTAATGCAAGATCACGTTCGTTATGTAGGGCATACCTTATGCGATTCGTTATACCAACATTCGTTGTGGAAGTGGAAGGCGTTCATTATACGAAACTAAACTGTAGTTATCAATCATTTAAACCTTTATGTCATAATTAAGTAGCGTTTCTGGCATATTTTCTGTCCGTCTCTTTTAGTCCAGTGAAAAAGATTAAAGTCAGCCTTAAAAGGTCCATTCCCCCCCGGGGGTCGACGCAGAGTACTATGCGAGGCTACTGGCTAGGATCTGTACCTAAGCAGTCTCGGCCACGGGGGTATAAAATTTATGAACTTGGCAGTTCCCGATCGTCCATGGGGTAAGTCTATACTTGATCTTCATAGGCCGGTTGGTGTTAGTCCCCTCCACCAGGGTATTAGTAGCCAAATAGCAAACTGGACCATTGAGAGTCTGGTCACTGCTGTCCTTGGTATTCCATGTAAAGCCTAAGGAGAGAGGCATCCCGTGTAGTGCTGGCAGGTAGCCTCAATCAACGGCCAGTCATCGCCCACCCCACCATGGTCTCGGTCCGGCCGAGGCGGTGGTCTTGACTGGTCCGTGTTTAACGGTGGGTTGGCTAAACGTTGAGCGTTTAGCAGAGGGAGCCTGATAAAATTGTTGGTGTCTCGAGGATGTTGGACCTCGGGCCCAGCAGGTGTGCAATGTCATCGCTAGACGGGTGACGTTTATCCCCAAGTGTTCTTAATTGAGCGGACGGTGGTATAAATTAGTTAGTTAATTAGAAGGTCCATAGTTTGATTCCTGGCAAAGGCACAATATATTATTTTTCCGGCTTCTTGTTCCAGAAAGAAAACATAGCACTGTTTGAAAAACTTGTCATGCAACCTGTTCGTAATCTATCAAACAAATATAAATTTTACTTCATTATAATATGTGTAATTATATTTTTATGAGAATTTACATTATTACCGCAAATGATAAAACGTGTTTTTAAAGCCACAGAATAAAATCGCGTTTTTAAATTGTTATTTATTTATATTTTTATCTGAGCCTTTTTTGATCCTTTTGGAGCACTAGGGAAACATAGAGTTACAAAAATTAAATTGTAAACTGCTGTCGGTTGCTATAACAAAATAACAGTTTAACTCATTTTTTAACTCATCCATACTTTAATACCCAAAACGAATATTTAGGCAATTCAGCTTGAAAAACCTGGTTATCTTACCGTTAACAATGTCAGCACCACTGCTAATTAGATAACCGTAATCGTGTATTAACAGTGCTATAAATAAATAAAAGCGAGAAACATTTTCATTAATGCCATGACGAGAGCTATAAACCTTCATGATCCCATGTACTACAAAATCTGGAACAGAGAGGTAATGACATTTATAGCCACACTTGCGAAATGCCCTACAATGCATTCATGTAAGCGAAAGCTTCTAAATGAACACAGTGAAAAGATATCTTTCTGTACATCAAAGAGAATATTCCTTGTCAGCCATGCAATCAATGAAGGGTTTAGCAGGGATATCTCTTAAAATCATAGAGGCACTTTAATGAGACAGTTTGATGCATGCAAATCTTGTTAAAATGGCTCCCAGCGTGGTTAAATTTATCCTCAAATATTGATTGCGCAGATCTAGAAATTCTAGTAAATCTGCAGGTTGGGATTTAGATATCATAAGTAAGCTTTATCAAGCATTACCGGTTCGTTAAAGTATGAAAAAATACATCAAATAAATAGCAAAATTTTGAATTTTCCTCCCATCTTCCAGCGTTAGCAGCTTTTACAGGTAAAGAATATAAGCTGCGAATGCCTCTAGAAATATCCGAGAGCTAATACCAAAATCTTCTTTCACACAAGAACACATATCTGTAATTCGGTCTTAAAATTTTTAGAAACTCTTCATCAAAAATCCGCAGGTTTAATGTTGTAATCATTGAAGAGAATTGTTAATATCGTTTGCAGAACAAAAGCTCAAATTGCTCAATAGCAAAATCAGCAGCATTTCAATCTACGGTTAGCTTAAGTTCTCCAATGGCAAAGCGCCGCCCAGAAGGTAAAGTGGTTAACAAAGCTGACTGCCATACCGAAGGACCCGGTTCTAATGCCGGAGAAGGCATGGATAAGTTTATAAATGTTTAATCTCTGTACGGCATGAGGGCACTCAAAATGTGCAGCGAGCCAAACGTCCTCTCGAGATTTTGATGAAGGGGAAGAGGAGTTGAAGACCCTCGGATAGATCCCCCCAGGGGTGTTCTCCTTCAAAACTGGGGCCGAATTAAGCATAAAGTCGGGCTGTGGACTCTCCCCTGTATAGTGCTCAAGGTTCTGACCAACGACAGACGCAATCCAGTACTCCTTGCCACGATAATAATTCTCGAGCTTGTTCTGATTACTCTAGATAAGTGAGATTAATAATAAAAATAGCAACACTGGCAGAGGGGAAAGGTCACTGAACAGTAGTAATTGTACGCTGATTCGAATTCAAGAAAACAGTATGGCTGAATGGTAGTTCCTATGATTTCCCCATGTCTAACATGAATACAAGAGAGTTTTCCTTCAAAAATACTCCACGATGGCATTCTTCTCCTTACCTAGATAGCCCTTAGTTGCTTTGCTAAAACCTAATTAATATTTAAACTATATTTTCAGCTCTCTCACGGATTTTCTTCGTTTCCTGCTTGTACAGTAACCAGAGAGACGGCCCTCGGAAACGTATTTTATAGGAACTTCCAATGCGTATTCAAGATGGAAAAAATTATCATATAACCCAAATTTGAAATTAATTATTTGTCGCAAAGCACCAGAAGATCTCAGAAATCTATATCTGCTGTTCTCCTTAAAGTATTAAGGAATTCATGCGTCTGTTTACTGATAATTAGTAATATAAACAATAATAAAACAATATTAACTACAATTAACAACTACACATACGCATAAAATTATCATAAAAAAGGTTAAACAAGTAATTAAAAGAAAACACCAAAGTACCTTCCAAATTCATAAAAACGAATACAGAGCAAAATACAAGAAAATAAACACATTTACTTAAATTACAACTGCAGAGTATGCATGTAGTTTTATTAACCAATTATTTCATGTTAATTGGCTTTGCCGCTTTTCTCGCCTTTCCCTTTCCTGCCAAAATGTTAATTCCTAGTTGGAGCATATTGAAATGAAGTAGTCTCTCTCTTGCTGAAGGTCACGTTTATCACTTGATTTTCTTGAAAGCTGCTTACCTGCGGCGTTTTGTTATCTTCGTCTTTAGGCTTGTCATGGCGATACTAGGTCGGAGCCAACTTCCATTTTTTTGTGTCTGCGTAGCCTTTTGGCTAAGCTACGATTAACTTTCAAATCTCCTACGTTTTGAGCTAAGCCATAAATGCTGGCTGGTTCTGTAAGCACAAGCAGTGCCTTCTGTGTTCTGAGTTAAATAAAAGGGTATTTTATACCATTCCCACGCGCCCGTTGTAATTTCAAAGACGTAGTTATAGCTGACTTAAGTCTTAGGCAGAGTTATCTTGCTGTTGTTGTGACTTATCTCACTTGCCTGACAGTAACATGAGAACAAGCCTCATCGTGGCAAGAAGTGAAAGCTTGTGCTTATCTTTGGCAAGAGCCTTCAGAACTATACAGGTGACAGTATAACGTTGCTTGGTTCAGCCTCGGATTTTGATGGAGAACACCCTGGGGGGGGCGAGTCTGAGGCTCTCTTACCTCTTTTACCTACTATTTATCTCTCGACAGGACTTTCGACTCGCCGCATATTTAGAGTGCCCTCCTACCGAACAGATACTAGACATTTACAAACACCCCTGCCGTCTTCGGGATTCAAACTCGGGCTCTTCGGTACGGCAGTCAGAATCACTGCCACTATCCCGGTTGGGCGGCAGAAATGTGATAGTTTATGTTACCAAAAAGAACGAGATTCTATATAATAATAAGCAAGTACTGACTTCACAAAAATAATCCTAGACCAACGTCTTGTGGGGTTTTACTTATTTAATTCCAATGCTCTATCTTAAAACCCCACGAACATTAACAAGCGAATAATCGCTTAAGTGTGTGAATAAACACGTAAGACTTAAGAAGGGAGAACTACCCTTTATTTCTTAGAATAATTACAATCAACTCCTAACTTGGAGTATACACAAAGCCTCCACTTGGGCTTGAACTTAAATAATTATGAATTTAAACTAAGCTAAGCTAAATAATTATGAATTTAAACTGAACTAAGCTTAACTAAAACTATCTATAGAAGAAGCTATCAAAATTCTAAGTAGCTGGCCCCTAAATATTAATTAAATCGGTGAAGTCAAGCAAGGGCTTAAAGTATGGCCGAGCGGGGTAGTTGAGAGAGAGAATGTAGCCAAATGGCAAATACGCGCTAGTCAGGAACTCTCACTGTAAATGTCAGTGAAGCATCGACTTAAATAGTACTTATTTGCATTCACTGCGTTTTTGAAATTACATTCTGGCAGGAAATTGTAAGCTGGAATTAAAATAAATAGGAAAGAATCATAATTTAAAATAACTGTTAATAAACTTAGGATAAACTTTACAGTCTGTTGATAAGACAGTTTTAAGCATTTCAATGAAAAAAAAGTGCCTTGTGTCCTTTATCATTAAGGAGCAAAAATACTCTAAACGCTCAGAATTAAGCACAGTCTTGAATTTTCAAGAAGAACCCGAATAAAAAGCATTTGAAATGCACAGTTATTTCGTAAAAAGGGAGAAAATAAAAAAAAAGTGTAAAGGTTGAATTTTACTAAATTTAAATGTTTAAACCGGCGTTCTTCCTTTCTGTATACGCAAAAAATCGACTTATTTTTACTCCGCATTCTCATGAAAACTCTACGCATCAATGATGACATACTATAAGGTATCTTCTCCTTCCTTTCTGCATGCATTCATGATGTAACGGTAGCAACTCGGCGGGTATTCGAGGAGACCAGGCCCGAGGCATTGCTTATTTTTCTTGTATGCTACTTCAAAAATCCTAATGACTCTACAATTCTATGAAACACGTCTTTCATGAACTGTTACATAAGCTTTTAAACTTCTTTAATTACTGAACCTAAACATATATTCCAGGAACAAAATTTCTTTAAATAATGAAAAGAATTTTATAAGCTATTTTGGCGCTGGAAGTAGAACAGTTTCGAAAATGGAGCAAAAGGATCCGTCAGAGAAACGTTCAATATTGTTTAATAAATTAAGTTCAAATTTGTTTCTGAGGGAAACTTAAATGCTTAAAGTAATTCATAGTTCAAGATGCAAGAGGAACACTCCGACGTGGAAAATAAAACAGGCAAATCGACAATTTATATTCGGTGTAGATTTTGTAAAATCCCAATCGATTTCGACGGCAAAACGGACCGCTTTCATCAGGAGCAAAAAATTCTGCAAAAGCGAGAAAGCGAATGTTCATCATATTTATACCCTACACGCGACCAGTGGAAGAACCGATTGCGCCATATGTCGGCAGAAATAGTAACAAAAAATGAAGGGTAGGCCGTATACAAGGTTGTCGATTTGCCTATTTTACAATTCATAATTGCAAATAACGCAGCTCTTATTTCACCAACAAGTTTTTAAAGTATATACTTGAGCAGTAAAGAGCGATTTTTGGATCAGGTATTATAAGAATAAACTACTATTCAGATAAAAATAATATTTATTTGTAAAAGGACTGCATAAAAGGTTTTTGAAAATTTGGAAATTTAATCAGAATTAATGCCGTTTAATTTTATATTATTCATTAAATATATTCATTAAAGCTATTCTCTTAAAGCGCGCATTATATTTTTTTGTGACTCTTTAATTTGACATTTAAAATGCGCTGACATTTGGCTCCATTTATATTAAGAAAGAGGGAAATGATTTTGGAAGACTTTTTTCAGTGCAGTTCGTTAGTTGAAAAGCTTTTTTTTTTGTTGTTGTTGCCTAGGTAACAGCCCCGAAATGCTACTCTCCGCGAAAGATAGTTTGCATTAAATAATATTCTGATATTGATTTTGGTACTTGGTCCATTTAGTTGAATAACATGGAAAACGTATTAAACTTTACGTAAAATGTTTAGACATATAAAATTATCTGTGCATTACTTTACTCTGACGATCAAAAATGAGGCAAAATAAGGGCATTCATTATGCAGTTCCGTCACTTTATATTGACTTAGTTGAATGAAATGGCAGAAAACCGAATGGAAGAGTTATAGGGATTTATTTATTTTTAACTAACCAGTTATCTTACATTAAAGAGCTTTTCGGTCATTCTCACTTTCCATTTTCCCGCCATACAAATTTTAGTTCGCGCTTATTCAGATGACGTAGAAAGAAATAGTATTTAAAGGAAGGTTTTAGATTGTTCAATCAGAGAGTGTTCTGCCTGCTGAAGTCACGTTACAAGTTGAATCTTGATAGCATCGTTGCGTTATTCTCACCACTAGGTTTGTCACGCCGATATTAGGTTTGAGCCAACTTGCGCGTTGCTCATTCTTTGTTGTCTTAGTTTTAAACTGAAGTCGTTGCCTTTTGAGTTAAGCCTAAATGCTGGCTGGTTCTGTAAGCACGAGAAGTGCCTTCTGTTAAAGTATCTGGGTTAATAAAAGGGTCTTTACATCCTTCTCATTTTCGCTGTCTTTGTACTGAACGTAGCGATAATTCGCTTAGCTTTCAGATTTGAGTCTCCAGTACTTTATGTTTCTAAACAAAATGAGAGTCTCCAGAGTAAAAGAAATTAATTTAAAGTTAGTTAATAGTCTAATACGTCGAACATTTTAAAGTTACAAAAACTAAGTAAAATATTTTTTAAATGTTAAAAATTATAAAGATTTTAAGATTATAAATAAATTACAGTTAGATCCTAGATCCCGCTGCATAATTTTCAGGCTAATATCTGAAAAATTTAGGCTTAGCAAATTCGATAGCTTTACTAATATCAGTTAAATCTCATAAAAATAATGATACAGGATATAAAAGCTTATATTTAAAATGAGTTGTTCAAAATGACAAAGCTGAGGAGTACAAAAGAACTTTTCAAGATTAACTGCTTGCTCTGCCGACCCCTGAAATAGTTATCTTTATTATATGCGGCTTAAGTGTCTGTTTGTCGCCGATAGTTTATTGGTTGCTTGCATAACTGTACTAGCCAATGGGGTGAAGTTGCTACGGCATTCAAATAGTAAAATAAATTTTATCACAAGAGCCATCATTGTTTTAATTAGATTATCATGGTATTTAAATATTTTTAATTCTTACAATTGTTGCTTATTATGCATTTAACTATATTTACATATGAATTATCTAGAAACTTGCAAATGTTGAGAAATTAAAAGAGACTAAACCAATTAACGAGTTGCGCGTAGTACATCTCGTCGAGTAGGTTTACCCAAACTCTTATGCTAAATATACCTTCGCGTAAAGAGTTTAAAATTTTGCCCGATTTTATTCCGACATTGTGTTTTAAACTGAATTTTCAGCTGAACGTAAATTGAGCGTGCCAAGGGGAACGTGAACATTTGTTTGTATTAGCAATCATCTGTTTATGAAACAATTTTCAGCTGAACTCAAATTGAGCGTGTCAGGGGAAAGGTGAACATTTGTTTGCATTGGCAATCATCTGTTTTACATAAAAAGTATGTCCTAACGTAATTTATTTTAAGAATGCCTCCTAGAAAATACAGCACTGAAGAGGAAATAAAAGGAGCTAAAGCTGCACAAAAACGGCGCTCTCGACAAAAAGAAACCACTGAGGAGAGAAAGAAATGTACCGTCAGTGGTTTCCTTCATTGCACTCTACTTTAAGCAATGAAGCAAGTAGAAGGGGGAAACCCCGTGGGCAGTAAGCAAAGGGGCATCCTCGTCGCCTGCCCCAGAATAAACAACAACGCAGAAAAGAAATTCTCCAGGCAGTTACAATCCCTAGCCCCTACAACCTACAATCTTACAGGAAATAGAAAGTGCTACCAATAAGGGAGAAATCAACCAATGTGCCAATGCCATCACCAACACTATACAGGAGATTTGCTTTCAAACACTCAAAATCCGTACCACCAAAAACACAACCAAACCAAATTGGTGAACGAAAGAATTGAGAGCCGAACGCCAAAAAACCAAAGCACTGCGTCGGCGCATTAAAACACGACATACAGACGAAGAGAGAAAAGAGGCCTGGCTCTAGTATAATAAACAAAGGGCCATCTACAAAAAGAAAATTGTAGAAGCCAAACTAAAATCGTGGAGCTCTTACTGTACCAGAAATCAAAACGCTTATGGCTCTTTCTATAAGATGGCCACCTCGAAGGTCTTTAAGCCCACACAAATCCATGCAGCATCCAGCACCTTCAACCCAAATAGCCAAGACCTTACAGACGCAACTCTATCAACAATCCTAGAGCACATCTTCATAAAAGATGAAGCGTATAAAGACACTCCCGCACAGAAGACTCTAAGACTAAATAACCAACCACCGACAACACCTGATGATATCCCCTTCACCAAGCAGGAAATGCTGCAAGTGGCAAAATCATTGTGTAATACCAAAGCGCCAGGACCGGATGGTATCTCAAATCACTTAATAAAAATCATCTGCAAAGCCTTACCTGATATACTCCTGCAACTCTACAATAAATGCCTATCATACCACTGCTTCCCTGATAGATTTAAAACTGGCCAGATTATCCTTTTTACAAAGAAAAACAAGGATCCAAAGGACCCCGACTCA
>KK117114.1:268407-299211 GCA_000611955.2 Stegodyphus mimosarum | reverse complement strand
TCGATGAAATCTTGAACTTGGGGCAGTAGCCTAGGAAGTATAACTTGAATAATTTCAGGATCCGGGCGACTTCCATACAAAAGCTTGAAAACTTGAATTTTTCTCAAAATAAACTTAGACAAATCTTCTATTTTTTCTTGATATCGACTAAAAAGTTCAGCTTCCAGTCTGGCTCGGTCTCGTACCACAGGAAATGCTTTCACCAAGGAATTCTTGAAATTTTCATACGTATATGTGGGGCTTCCTGGTTCCCCCAAGAGATTCTTTCCAATGCACTTGAACCAACTTAGCGCTTGGCCCTTCAAAGCGCTGGTAGCAAGAGCGACTTTCTGAAATTCGTGAACTGGATATAGCATGAAGTGGGAGTCTAGCTTTTCCAGGAAATTAATTACGGATGTCTTGCCGTGAAAACTTGCCGCTGGCTTCATGGCTGCTCTCATGGTTAGTACGATGTAGCCGAATCCTTCTAGGCCAGGAGGTGCTATCTCAGGATTCTGGGCAGGTACAGCAGGTATCTCAGGTTCGTCTCCTTGTCTTTGAGGCCATCCTCTTCTTTTTGTTCGGGCGCCACTATCAGGACTGAGTATTCTGTGCATAGTTTTAGAAAACATGATGAAGTACTTACAAGGATTCTTCTTCTTAAGTCCTGAACTGGAACAGGGAGCGGAAAATACGCTATGTTCTGGTGTAGATACTGTATTGGCGAATAACTGCACTTGAAAGGGATTTGAAGTCCTCTTTTATTAAATCACTATTATTTACACACTTCCCAACTCGGGAGGGATACAGAAAGTAAAAGACCCCACTTGGGTCGAACTTTACAATCAAATAATATTAACACTAAAACTAAAATAGAAATCTAATTAAACTTTGCTCACAGAGCAATTCGCGGAGTTTGGCCTCTAACTAACTGGTGCGTAGCAAGAAATACTAATACTATCGCACTTCAATTTATTTCAATATGCAATCCCGTAGTAAGCACTATGGCTTATAATTTTAGCTGCTAGCTGGTCAGGCGAACGTCGAGCAGACTGACCGTGATCTGACACTAAAGCTCTCTCACACTAAGAGGTTTCTACCTCTTGTTTAAATAGTACTTGGCTGAACTTCAAAATTAGCATAAGCTGAAAACGCGCGCTTCTTCTGACGGGAAGTTGAAACAGAGAAGAGATAGAAAGATTTAAATTAAAATAAAACTTGGTTAGTTTAACTAAAACCTTACAACATGACTAGAATAACATTTATAAGTTTTTGAAAACAAAAGAGGAAGTCTATGAGAAGCTTGTTGTCTTTAAAACTCACACACAAATAAATAAATAAACAAATAAAAAATTTAAAAAATTGTAAAAAGATATAGACTAAAAGGGGAACAGAATTGGTTGATTTTAAACTGGAATAGCTCTTCTGAGAAGAAGGCACAAATCACCAGAAAACACTTGCATATACTCTTGAACAGAATGATATTGCAGAGAGGTATAATTGCAGCCTTATGGAGACAGGTCGAACAATGCTGAATCAAGCAGATCTTCCATTTTTGAGCGAAAGCCACAAAAACATATTATTGCAAGAACATATAAGGTATATTTTCTCTCTTCTTTCTGCATGCCTTCGTGGTGTAACGGGAGCACACTCAGAGCGTATTCGAGAAGTCCAGGTTCGAGTCCCGGCGAGGCCATTTCTCATTTTTCAAGTCTTCCGCTTCAAAACAATCCTAATGACTCTACAGTGGTGTCCGAACTCAAAAATGGTGGATGGTGATTCTTCACCAACAAGATTAGGCGATTGTGTCCCCTAATCCCCAGTCGCCCTTTAAAAGGGGGAGTATAGTAATAAGGTATTTTCTCCCTCCTTTCTGCATGTTTTCGTGGTGTAACGGTAGCACACTCGGAGCGTATCGAGAGGTCCAGAGTTCAAGTCCTGGCGAGGGCATTGCTCATTTTTCATGTCTTCTGCTTCAAAAATTCTTAATGATTCTATGGTGGCGCTCGAACTAAAAGGCGGTCGATGATGGTTCTTCACTACCACGATTTGGCGAATGGGTCCCTAATCCCTAATTGCCTTTTAAAAGGGGAAATGTATAAGGTATCTTCTCCCTCCTTTCTGCCTACCCTCGTGGTGTGACAGTAGCACATTCAACGCGTATTCGGGAGGTCCAGTGTTCGATTCCCGGCGAGGTCATTGCTCATTTTTCACGTCTCCAGCATCAAAATAACCTAATGACTCTAAAAACAAAAGCTCAGCTGCTACAATAAATCGTAAATCTGCAAATAAAGTATGGATTGGTAAAAGGCCTTACTTAAGATACCTTAAAAGTTTTGGGGATTAAATCTTTTGTCACATCCCTAAATCACAAAGTTAGACAACGAAGCTACTGAAATTACATTTGTTAGTTACTGTTTTGAAAGCAAACTTACAGTCTCATAAATCCTAAAACATTTAAGATTACTGAA
The DNA here is from genome assembly GCA_000611955.2 of Stegodyphus mimosarum. NCBI lineage: Eukaryota > Metazoa > Arthropoda > Arachnida > Araneae > Eresidae > Stegodyphus > Stegodyphus mimosarum. The sequence continues at coordinate 296,761 of KK117114.1, read as the reverse complement.
TCAAGAGATATTATCATAGAATCATGAAATCCAAACTTTACTAAGCTACCAGATAATGAATGAAACAAGGAATTTTCTTAGGAGATTCTCTGTTCCCGGTGCCTCAAAAATAATAAAACAAATGCTGACTGGCCTTCATTACAAACTCAAATCAAGATTTTTGCTATAAAATCAAGTTGCAAATCAAAGAAACCAGCATTCTTAGCTGATTATGAACTGTCTACAAAGCAGAACTGTTGTCATGTGAAATCTACAACACTTTATGATGCTGTAAAGAATAAAGGTCTACGTTCCACTTTATATACGCTGATTCTCTTAATCATGAATATGCTTTAAAATAGAAAGCGACTATACCGGAAGAACTTGAAGCTCATAAATAAATAAAACATGGCAAGCAGTACCTTTTTTACCCTATTATAAACCCGTTAGAATAAATGGGTATTTAAGATTAAGTATAATACTGTTGGAATACCTGAACAATTCAAATCAAAGCTGGTTTCCAAAGACTTGCACCCGTTCAAGGAAATCTATATGGAAATAACTTAAAGATTGCAGTTTAACAAAGAAAGGCGAGTAAAGAAGCCAATTTGCAGACTTCGTGAATACACGTATGGCTTAAAATAATCAGGTAGAGCATGGTATACAAACATACATAGTATTTCAGGTACTGCATATGCTGATTTTTATTATTACGTATACTACATAATAATGGAAGAAAGAATTTTAATTGCTGCCGCATATATGTAGATTGTTCTCTGTTAAAGTATTGGATAAATGATAAATTACCCACAAGGTCTGATATAAAAGATTTGGAAGAACTATCATAAAACAGGTTGTGCCATCTGTTCATTAGTTAAAGTAGGGGGTATCCAAAGTGAATACATTTTTCCTAACTTAAAGATGGTTGTGCACCATGATATGAATTGCTGGTACATGAATATCCTACATAGCAGTAGGTATCACACTTGGCAGCCCCAGCTTTTCTGAAAGCAGCGATGTTCTTCTCTGTGACAAACGAAGTTGGTTATCCAGAAACTGAATCATCTTCCAGGCATCATTTGAATAACATAGTATGATGAGGACAATCATCTTCTAGTAAAGCAGAAAACTGTCCAGTAGTCCACTTTTGACTAGGCGGATTCACATTCAGCATTTTATACTGCGTCAGCTCAGAAAAAACTAACATATAGAGCTTATCCTACAAATTATAGTGACAGTTTAAACATATCTCAATATGAGTAAACTTCTCACATTGTGCTATCATTGGTTATATCACACTGGAAACTTTCCTAGAAATAGTGTAGGAAACTAACGTATTTTGCAAGTGAATGTATGTTACAAGTTATTCAGTTAATCACAGGTAGCGAACTTAAAAATACTTAAATAGGCGCTCAAACCAGCATTACCTAATAAAACATTCCAATATGTGAAATTTGATAAAATTATAAGTTAGAATATTAACCACAATTTAACAGAGTTAAAAATCAAGTTTCGTATAAAATTTAATTGCATATTAGGCTTTTATTATTTCCATAGAATTTTGTGGCAGCATGAAAGGGAAACAAGAGATGGAATGACTAATTTAAACTTCCTATTTCAACACAGAAATTTTCAAAATACTTAATTTTGAAATCAGATATCACAACACAAATTTAACAACAACCAAAAAAAAAAAAAAAAAGCTACTTACTTGCATTTATAAACCTTCACCTTAGGAGGACCTAAAGCAACAAAACGAACTGCTCCACAGTGACATCCCCCAGAATGCTGTACATATGAACCTTTTGAACCCATTTTCATCTAATCCTGCATTTAGAAGAGAAAATGTTCGTAAAATGCCAACAAAAATTAATCAATAAAGAATATGAATAATATAAATTATATCCAAACTAGTGAATTTTTTTTTATTAGTGTGGCACTCTCTTCGAGCAAAGATGAGATCAGGTGCAATGTGACTTGTAAAACCGATTACTGGTGTGGGGAATAAAATGGTGACTCTTAAAAGCCTGACCTTGATTATTCATGACAAAACTTGCAAAAATTATTCAGCATTTTTTATTTTTGTGCGTACAATTTCCATAATGCTGTCTATGGAAATTTACAGTGAGTGTTATTATTGCCTCACATAATGAATGCCTTGCACAATGAATGTTCCACATAATAAACATGTGCAAAGACAAAAAAATGTCACATATAATGAACTCTATTCTCGCATTACAAACTGCAAACAAATACTGTCACACACTATCAACATAGGGCTAATTCACTTTATTTTTAATATATGTGAATAGCAGGACGGCAACAACTCAACACGACTAAGGGTATCGCGAGGGAGATTGATGATGGAAGATAAGACGAGCTGTTGTGTTTTCGACTAAGACGTAATGATTAGACAACAAAGATGTATCTTCTTGATTATCACTCTTTTTTTCATTTGTAAATAATCACCAATGTAAACAGTCACTAATGTATCTTCACCAATAGCTAAATAAACTACTTTACTTACCTAGATACGTATCGTCAGCCTAGAAAATCTCCTAGACGCCGAATCCACATATATGTGGCAAATAAATATAGCAAAAGCACATGTGCGTGCAACAAAAACAATGACCAGAGGAACATACAATCAAACATATTTTTTTAATATTGCATTATCACTAAAAGGACTGCAAAGTCTTACTGAGCAGAAATATATAGTAGCCCAAAGGACAGTTTCTTCTAATGAAAGGAATAAAAAAACACAAAGCTCCATGCTCATTGCAATCACAAAGCCTTATAAGAAAGGGGGAACAGGTCCAGTTCACAACCAAGCAGTGATATCGCAATAAAGCTGAAGTAAACAGAGCGGCAGATCTACTTAATGACAACGCATGCACTATTTCAGGATCAACTTGAAAGAAAAGGACAGGCTGATTCCCTTTAGTCAACTTGAAACCTGCATAACTCCCCCCCCAGTTAAATCAAACGTACAAAAAGGGTTGAGAAAAGTTGCAGTAGAAGACTGAGAAGCTTAAAATTAAACTAAAATGAAAAGCTGCGAGATTGCATATAATAATCTTAATAACTAGAAAATTTGTAAAATTTTACTATTTCCAATCTTGGTATATTTTCCCTCAATATGCTGCAAAATATTTTGGTACCTTTCCTTTAAAACCACACCATACATTTTTTGGTACCATGTCAACTTATTCCTTTCCTCGGTACTTACGAACTTATGCAACCGCCTTAGTAGAAGCCACCAAAATTCCAGAATGAGTCAAACTCTGGAAATTAAGCACATAACAGTTCTTTAGGTAACCATGTCCGTAACAATACTTCAGCTTTAGCATCTTTCAAGCAACATCGTCATTTTCATACGCATTTTTCTTGTTGTGTTTTAAGTTCCATATGTATTTATAGACAAATTATGATATTTTTTGTCTTAAAGACAATTTTAAAATACGCATTTTCGGAGTTTGCCTGCTATAGAAGTAACTGTAATAAAATGTCTGCAGGAATACAGTATTTTGTTGCAAAATCACCGAAGGGAACAATTTTTTAAATCTAGTTTTAAAGCAACTGCCATAAAATTTCCACTAAAACAAAAGAAATATATACCTACTTCCAAGTAGTTTTACTGGTTGATTTTACGATAAATACCTAATTAAAATGTAAAATAAGCATGCATATTTGTAACAGATAATTTTTTGCATCTGCAAGACAACATTATTTTTCTTCCACAATACATCACTAAGGTAGTTGTGCTAATATATAAATGGTCTTTCAACATTATGTTAAATGGAATAATTAGGAATGACAACAAGGAAACATTTTACAATCTGATGGCAAAATCCCTTGAAAACCCACTGTGTGGGGAAAATAAGGCCTCTTATTTTTTTTCCCTAATAACCGCTCATCGATTTCCACAATTTTGAAACACCTACTGATTTTAACATTTAAGATAAGACAACAAGAAATGGGCACATATTTCTCTCATGTAATTATACTTATCAATGATTGAGATTCATCTGAAGCAAGCTTTCACTTACAAAATTTAACACAGATTAACACCTGATATGATTAATAAATGAATCATTTAACTGTAATGAAAGGAATGTATGATCCAACAAACCACATCTGCTTTCCAGACAACTTTTTCTTCCCAACATGAAGCTACATAGTCATTTTGACTATGAGTCATATTTTAATTTCATGAGATGACTATTCAAATGCATTTTTCTTTCAAAAGAAACTGGACATGGAAAATCTCAAACCTATGTAGAAAAAAAACTGATTAGCTAAAACGACGTAGAGGTGCAAACGATGCTTATAAAAACAATTATTGCCCTGAAAGAAGTCAAACCAAACTGATGACATCTGCCACCAAGAAAATATGCCGAGAAAAGCATTAATTGATACGGTTTTAATGGGAAAGTACCAACAATTTTTTAGGATTTTGGATAAGTTTTGCAACAGATTAAAACTATTCCCATGGAATAAAATATAGACTACAATAAAACCTGCAACTTTCTGTTAATAGGGTGCTCTTAGTGCCAAACATAATTGTTGGTATGAACTCTAAATAGATAGCAACAACCTTAAATGATATATAAGGCTTCATAAAAAGAATGACGTTTATTAAATCCAGATTAAATTAATAAATAAATAGACAAACACAAAATAGATTTTATAAAATCAATTTCAGATAACACAGTATTGCTTCTTTTCGTGCAATCACTGCCACGTGAATTCGATGATGTAGGAATCTACATAAGAGAAGCCAGGACCATTCAGATGCTTATTTCGTTATTTTACACATGATATTCTGAATCAAGATCCGTTCGTTGCATTTGTCATTAACTTGCGGGTGTTCGTATTTGGCAGCTGTCAGTTCATCCACTGAAACTGAAAACTGAAAAGTTTAGGAAAATTCTTGAACAGATTTTCATACTTCTTGCTTATTTCCAATGAGTTCTTTGCACAGTTGTTCATAACATGATATAAATAGGCTACTAAATTTGTGAAATGGCATCCTGTTAAAAGAAAAGCACCGCAAAACCTACGCTATAAGCAATGTCCCACATAACAAACCATTCGCAACGCAGTGTTAGTCTGGAACGGATTGCATTCATTATGTACACAGTACTGTACTTCTTAACAAAAATTCCATTTAAAAGAAGCACAGAATTTTAAAGATTACATATACACTCTGATTAAAAACCAACACGATCAGACCTGGCAATAACATCTCACTTTACATGCAGGTATTCAATTCTGAAGCAGAGCCTATTTTATTCTCAATGTCAAATACTGCAAAACAAGCACTAAAAGCACCACCAAATTAAAGTTGTTGAATCCTAAGTTTCTGAAATTATATGTAAATTTCTATGGCTTAGAATTATGCACAGAAGCAAATACATTTTTAAATGGCAAAAAATTTGAGCGAGGAAGTTTGATTAATGCTAAGTATAATGTGAACCAGACATCTCTAAAATGGCTTTTTTCTAATTAACATTTTACTGCAATTTGAAAACTGAAAGAACAGGAATAAAGACTTCAGCACAATAGTGCAGAATTTTGCGTATTTCTAGTAAGATAAGAGCCGCCTAGACAGGAAAGTGGTTAGTGACTCTGACTGCCGTACCGAAAGGCCCGGGTTCAAATTCCGAAGAAGGCATGGATATAAATTGTCTGTCCCTTCATAGGAGGCAACGGTGGCCCACTAATTAGGTGCCTTCATAATAAAATGACCGCCACTTTCAGCTTTAATAGAGCTCAACGCCCACCACTAAAGTAAGTAAGAAGTAAAAACATGTAAGTAAGATAAAGTAGTAACCTGGAAGTGAAAAGATCTGTAAAGATGACAAGTAGACATAACAAAAGTATGCAACATTGATTTTAAGACATAAGAATCGCACAACTATATTCCTGTGCCTTTCATAATGCAAATAATTTCAGTATAGCATAGAAAATTTCATCAAATTGAAATTAAATATGTTAAAATTTGATACAATTTGCATTAAAATATTAATGACATAAAAGGGTAAAAATTATTATTCAGAAATTTCATTATGAGTAAAAGATAGAAAATATGTTACATTTCAACAAAAAACAAAGGCATCAGAAAAATTCAGAGGAATATGTTTCATTTTATTTCTTTGAGTGATTGGTTAGGTTATTCAATTATGGCAAAGCACACGAGGGCTATCTGCCTAAGGGAAGGGATGTCTTCGTGGAGGGCTTTTTAAGGAAAACTGGCTCGTATACACGTTACACATGGGGAAAGCCACGAAAACGCCCATGCAGCCAACCCGTTCGCGGGATTCGAACCTCGAGACCGAACTACCAGTGTTCAGCGTCTTTACCGCTCGGCCGCTGGTGGGTCTTTGAGTGATTAAGAAATATATATTCATGCACTGCATAAACAAATTTAGAAAGCACCAAAAAATCGAGGCTCTGCATCAGGTAATTCGGCTGAAAGAAATGCTATTGTACGATAAAAAATAGTCATGAATGCATCTAGGCTATAAGAAAGGAAATTTTTATATAAAGCATACCAGATGATCCACAATTATCTAAGTTGTAAAAAAAATCTGAAAGGTTTCAGATTTTAATTACGTCCAAAGGGGTGTTTATTTAACATTTTGTGTGATACCTTTATTTATTAAATACCATGTTCTTCGCACTTAAACCATAAAATTCAGTTCAACAGCAATATCGCAAAATAATTTTAAATTGAGAATATCTTTAGAAATTTCGGTACACACTCTCACGCCCTGGAGATAAAAATGTTTTTCTGTACAACGTTGGTATTGCTGGCTTTGAAATCTTTTAAGTTTGTTAATGAAAAACTCGTTAACGTTTTAGAGAATATTGTTACGAATTTCATATTTATTTGGCTATTTATTTAGAATTGCAATTAAAATTCGTTTTTATTTTCCCGTGCAACGCAGACGATTTTTGAAGAGAAAGCTACGTCAAAAAAATAAATGAATAAATAAAACAAGCAGCAAATTGAAAAGTGAAATGTCGCAAAATGCCAAAACGAAAGTGGATCCTTCGGGATTCAAATCCCTTTGAATTAAAAAATATTATTTCAGTAAGTTTATAATACAATGCATAAAATCATTTTAAAGCATAAAATCTTGAAATTTTGCTATGAAAATTTTAAAACTGAAAACTGTCTATTAGATAGCTCTGCGCCTTGAATCTCCTCTGTATACTTCTGCTTCTGAATTGTCACTGTCGAAGTTCAGCGTTTATGATGACTTATCATAAAACATTATTCGGTATTTTTTGATTATCCGCACTTCCACGAAAAGTTGCCAATTCAATGGCGACTTTGGGAATTGGCAAGAAATGTTTCTTTGGCTACCTTTACAATTTCCAAGTACCATTTTGTTCATAAATAGTAATAAAATGAGACTCAAGAAATTTTATGAGAAAAACAAAAATCTATGTGGTTGATATTTTATATTTTTGGCAGTAAATATTGTTCAGTGAACTTATGATTAAATATGAAGCATATATAATTTATTTACTAATGGATAATTTAGTATATTATCACCTTTGATGATGGTAGTAGAATTTAAGTGGAATGAAGTAGCTTATAAGCATATTTAAAATAATGGATCTTGATATTTTTTTTAAAATAAAACATCAAATATGAATCATGAATAAATTGAAAATGAAAACTTTAAAAAAAAATGAAAATTTAATCAACAGACTAAGTAATTATCGTCATTGACTCGAAATAGTTGACTTTTCAAGGGGAACAAACCAAACCCCCCCCGATCAATTAACAATAATTAATAAATGCGATGGTGTTTCGCCTTTTACTCAAGTAAGAATTATTCCATACAGGTACTTAGTAAGATAAGTTTATGCTAAGTAGGTAGATTTTAAGTGAGATGAATTTAAGTTAAAGCACGGTTTAGAATTCATTATGAAAGTGGCAGTTCCGTTAAGTTTAAAATAAATTTCAAAATCATGAGAGATTGTTGTAAGAGTGAGTAGTAGTATTATTTTCTTACTTGAGTAAAACGTCTCCCGTCACCCTCGCTTTTAATCATGTTAATTCAAAGTAATCTTAATAAACATAATGAACAGAATGCAATCTTTGCAAAAAATTATTAAATATTAAACAAGTAGAAAAGTTGAAAAATATATATTTATAGAAGACGAGAAGGTATAATTAAAAATGCATAAAAAGGAAACGTACATGATATACATAGAACAGGCAAATCAACAACCCTGTATTCGACGTAAATTTTGTAAAATCCCAATCGATTTCGAGGGCAAAACGGGTCCCCCTTCATCAGGAGCAAAAAATTCTGCAAATCGAGAAAGCGAATGTCGGTCACATTTATATCCTACATGCAACCAATGTAAGGAGCCGATAGCGCCATCTGCTGGCAGAACTAGTAGCAAAAATGAAGGGTTAAATTAGTAAAATTTTAAAGGCATTAAGCAAGACAGGATTGGAATTAAAGTCATTGACTAAACAGGATAAATTTTTGTGAATGTGAAAAGCTTCAAGAAACTCCAATTCCCTAATAGAACCAGCTTTCTGGATAATTTTAGCAGAACCAAAATCAAACTTGTGATTGAATTTCCAACCTTTTCGAACGTAAGATTTATGTTCCTTTCGCCTTTTCGAACGTAAGATTTACGTTCTTTTATGCGAAAGGAACATGAATCTTACGTCTGCAAAGGCGAAATTAACAATTCTTCAATAGCTAATCATAGTTGGAAATTCAATCACAAGTTTGATTTGGGTTCTGCTAAAATTATCCAGAAAGCTGGTTCTATTAGGGAATTGGATTTTCTTGAAGCTTTTCACATTCACAAAAATTTATCCTGTTTAGTCAATGACTTTAATTCCAATCCAGTCTTGCCCAATGCCTTTAAAATTCTACTAACTTAACCATTCATTTTTTGTTACTATTTCTGCCGACAGATGGCGCTATCGGCTCCTTAGATTGGTTGTCTGTAGGGTATAAATATGATCGGCATTCGCTTTCTCGATTTGCAGAATTTTTTGCTTGTGATGAAGGAGGACTCGTTTTGACCTCGAAATCGATTGGAATTTTACAAAATTTACGTCGAATACAAGGTTTTCGATTTGCCTGTTATATTTTCCACGTCGGCGTGATTCTCTTGCGTCTTTTACATAATATAAATAAATGGCCAGAAGATCAATTAATTAACTTACTTGTGAGTTCTTGCGAGTCTTCAAATTGAGACAGGTCCGCTACTGTCTTCGTACCCAGAATGGAATTTGGAATTCGAACCAGGTTGGAGAGAATAGGGTCGAGAGAATGAGCTAGTTGTGGGTGCGACTTCTAGAATCTATTTTTAGAAATCGGGAAGGAAGTGGTTGTGGAATTCTCTTTCGAGTGCAAGAGGCGTCTGTTGAAAATTCGACTTTAAACTAACCAAAGAAAAGAAATTAATTCCTTTCTGGCTAATTTTCGACCAGCAGAAGTCTCTTGCACTCGAAGGCCTTGTAGTGTGTACAACTCGACCGTTTGAAAGAAACAATCAAGAAATTGTGACCAGAACTGGCCAACAGAAAGGGAGTTGTGTACCATCATGAGAATGCACTGCCACACATATCTTTGATGACTCGGAACAAATTGACGGAACTTGGTTAGGAAGCGATGCATCCATCGTATAGCCCGGACCTTGCACCGTCTGACTACCATTTGTTTCGGTCTCTGCAAATCTCTCTTGATGGTAAAAAATTGGCCGACCGAAGCTCCGCTGAAAATCCCTTGGCCAAGTTTTTTGACAATAAACAAGAGACACCAATGGAATTATGAAGCTACACGAAAAATGGCCAAAGGTCATAGTTAATAATGGTCAGTGTGTACTTGATTAAAAATGATTTTCAATAAAGAAAACTTTTATTAAAAATGTACCAAAAAACCGCGGAGACCTTTCATATGGCCCAATATATGGTAAACTAAATCTACTCAGTGCCGAAAAGAAAATAATGAATTTATTTCGTTTCTTTTTATAAAGTTATCGGATGATGTTTCTTTTACGCGCATGTGTGAGTTAGCTGTTGTTACGTGTAAATACTCAAAAATATACCAAAAGCACAGCAGATTGTATCACATGTCATGAGGATGCCGATTGGATAATCGAAAAGTACCCATTCTGATGTGGAGATAAGGCAACCATTGGATTTTGTGACAATTATACAGGATGGTGCATCATTCCATGTTACATCTAACTTACTTTCAATCCTTAGCTTATAAGGTATTTCTCCCGCCTTCTTCGCATGCCTTCGTGGTGTAGTGGTCAGCACGCTCGGCGCGTATTCGAGAGGTCCGAGGTTCGAGTCCCGGCGAGGCATTGCTCATTTTTTCATCTCTACAAGCTAATATGGAGTAATAAGCTAGCACTTGTTTAAATTTTTGTATAAATCCTTATATCTGAAAACCAGTGACTTTTCTTTATTATGGGCATGAAGTCATGGGTATAGCGAGGACATCGAATATCACTAGCAATGTAAAAACATGATATATGATGGTGTGTATCAATGATTCTTAGAGAAATATTGGTTTTTCTTCATCTTAGCTTGTCTTCAGGTGGTATATTTCCATAATAACTACTTCCATATTCAGCATTTTTCATGGAATATCTCATGGTTTTTTTTTTTTTTTACAAATGAAGTGACATCTGCAGAAAGTAACTGTGATTAAAAATTTAAACAATAAATTCGCTAAGAACCTCCTGTGGTTTTATGCGTTTCTTGTGATTTTATGCTCTCCCGTGATTTTACGCAGTATATTCTTACTGTACACTGACACATACATCACTAAAGTATATTTTTTTAAGTCTACAAAATTTTGTATAGTTCAATTCAGTTTCCTTTTCACCAACGGATTTTACTGCATTAAACATCTTAAACACTGTTTAATAAAGACTAAAATAAATAAAAAATGCATTTTAAATACATTTTGCCCTGCCTGTGAAGAAAACAACATTCTGTAAGATAAACTGCAACATAAAGGTAATACATATATATGATTATTTTAGAAATAAAGAATGTAATGGAAATACATTGCAGATGCATGAATCCTTTCTTAGTTCAAATTCATGCCATAAGAAAATAATTAAACAAATATATATACTGAAATAGTATTTTAACAGATCATTAAGAATATAGCTAAACCTGGCAAACTCAAAACTAATTTCTGGTTGATTTTATTTCAGTATTTTGAGCTTATGAATTCTAATTAATTTTATAAGGCTGGATGTAACATATTCCATTATTTTTCCACAGCTAGACGACATCACCAAATTATTTTCGCCAAAATAATAAGCAATCCCCCCCTTTTTCTCAATGCATGAAATATAAATTGTATAAGCTTTCTTAAAACTTTACTAACCATTAAAAATTTATCAAATTTTTACTAATAAAATATAGTTTTTACAACTAGCAAACAGTTCTCAATCAGAATATTAATTAATCCTAATATCTCATTTATTTCAGTTATATTTTCACGACTCTTAGTCTCTGTCTTTTCAAAATAAAGGACAGAACATACTAATGTCGCATAACCTATAAGGTTGGTTATAAGACTCCAAACATACTTTATTATATATTCCATTTTCTTTCTTACAGAAAAATAATAATAATAAAAAAAATAAGTGCACTTTTAATTCATATTAAATAGGCAACTTTAATTCAGCATAAATACAAATATCCATATAAAATGTAACGTTAATCGTAGATAAAAAAATAAATGGATTGGTGATACATTACTAAAAACTGCGAATTCAAATCTTTTAACTTATTTCCATCAAGTGCATAAACAGCAAGGAACGAAAAAGTACTATTCTGGCTGGCCGCTATCTCCCGGATGTTTATTCCTCATTGGCCAACGTGATTCCCAGTTACAAAAGGTCAAGAACATGCAGATAAAAAAACTCAGTATGTTTAGATTCATAGTATATATGAAAATGCATAAATGTATTTTTATGGTTGGAATTTGAATGGTTATTGTTAGTTATAATCATGAATTCTTCTCATTGTATACTTCTATTGTACTGACTATAGATCAAATTTAACCTCACAAGAAATTATAATTTCTAGAATTACTACACTTTCCATAAACCACGAGAAATCACAATTACGAAGTTTACACGTCACTAGCTAAGAGATGGGTTGCTATATTTCTCACGTGATTTTTACGTCATAGCTAAGAGATGGGTTGCTATATTTGGCTGTTTATCACTTTTGGAGTCGAATATGAAAAAATTTTAATTTATAAATTATTTGACTGTGTGATGTAAACAAACTCCGAAGATTTCGCGTTAGGATAGAGTGCTGTTATAATTCTTGCTGAGAAATTTCTTCCGAATGATAGATCAGTTAAATTCCTGATTAAAGTCTGACAGCACAACTGAGGAGTTCAATTTGCAGAATAACTCGGAATGAAAATTTTTTTCTACTAAAAAATAAGAAATAAAAGTAGAATGAAATCTTAAATTTTAATAGTTCTACATTCCTGAATTAGTATGTCATATTATTTTTTGTAACTGCGTAAGTAAATTTTGCGCATAATTAAATCTATTAAAATAAATTGTAAAATTTTTTAAAAGCGATTTTTTTCCACCAAAACGCTGAAACTGTTTAATTGTCAAAATACTTGCACATTTAAAAATATATTTTTAACGGTGGATAAAATCCCTTTTATTGATAATTTAGTTTATCGTTAAAGATTATGTTTTTGCGTATTTTAAAGCGCTGTTTCTTAAATGAATAATATCATACTTAAGATCTGATTATTTAAAAAATTTAGCAAATATTACCCCTGCCTCATTCCAAAACCTAACCTTATTTTGATCTCTTGTGTGTTTTTGACTGTATCGTAATGTCAGAGACTCGCCCTTATGTGCCAAAACACGGAATATTAAACGTTTATTATAATTGTAGATGAGGCTGTCGGGAAATTTTCCGAAGCGCTGGTGGTCGTAGTTTCACCTTGTCTCCATCTGCTATCATATGTGCTTTTCGAGAAACGTTATTTTCAAACATGACGGAAAATCACACGACATCTGCTCCGGGTGCGCAACAGCGCGGAAGCCTTGGCTTCGAACTGTGTTCGCCTGAGTCGTCGGTGGTTTAAAAATGGATGAAACATTCTTCGATGTAAAGCACCAAAGAAAAAACAAAGGATAAACTAATGGTAAACATATTAAAATCATCGTCTTAACCCTGTCTTTGTTCCCTGCATCTTGACGACGGTTCCTTTTCTTTCGTGATATAAACTGAGAATCGTAAGGGTGCCGGACACCGCGTGTCTTGGAGAAAAAAATCCAATTTGGAAAAAGGTGCCGGCACTTCTATGAAATTTGAGCATTCCGGTCGGACGAACTCCATTTGTCGCTGGTTTAATCCGATCAAGATATTGCAGTGTATTTTTTTCCTTATATTTTTAAATATTTCTTTCTTATATTGTATACATTCTTTCTTTCTTGAATATAGAGTTGTAAAACTAGTAGTGGTATGGATGATGATAGCAATTTTAATGATTTGATTTAGATACTGGAGGATTAAATGAATTTTAACTTTCACCTGATTAACAACTGCAAGGCACAAGTGTCGTAAATAAGGGTATGCAAAGAATGGCTCGGACCCTTGAATGTTCTGCTGAACTACATTTATATGTTTAAACTTAACCCTTAAATGCATGTAATTGCCATTTGGCAACATACTCATATTCAGTCATATAAATCAAATCAAAACACAAATTTTAGCTTAATATAGTGTAAATACTGTATACTATACTGCATAGAATACTGTATAGACTGTAAATACTGTATAGAATACTGTATAGTATTCTCGCTAGAGGGCTGGGAATCTGTAAGAAACGAAATAGGCCCTTAAAATTAATAAAAGGACAGAAATGGCCAAAAAACAGTGATATTAGACAGTAAATTTAATAATTTAACTGAAGTTCTGTGCCAATTTAACAGAGAAGATTTAGTGCAGTATAAAGAAACTATGTTACAATTTTACATTAGATCATTTGAATTAGCCATCCATCATCTACCTTCCCTCGGGATTTAAGTAAAAAATTTCATTATCCAATTCAAATAATCTAAAATAAAAGGTAAATGCCAGCTTTTCTAAGGAATTTTTAATGATTGTTTTTGGAATAAGTTTGCTTTGCAAAATTTTAATGAAGTAGAGTACTTCTTCTTGGAAGAGATCTGCGTTATTACAGATTCTTTTAATTCTAAGAAGTTGTGCATTTATAGCATTGATAATGACTCTTTTAGAATGTTAAAATTCCAGTTAATGAGTTTTAGGGTATGAAAATTAAAGTTTTTGTTTTTTTACATGAATTTTTTTAATATTTTTAATTTTTAATTTGATAGATTTTTTTCTCTTCCTTTGTACTTTTAAGCAATAGCTGTTTAAAACTTCCTCTTCTTTACAAATATTACACATGTATTACAAATACATGTGTGTGGGAAATCAGAACCGCCAGCGAGGTGACGTCATCTGCTGCCAGCCCAGCGCAACGCAAGGCAGCCCAGACGAGTTCCAGACGTGAACGAGAGCAGACGTGTTCTCTGTAAGCTGGCGATGCTGATGCTGACTTGCCTTCCAGAAGTTTGAGAAGATATGATGTTCCAATAGTGTTATAGAACCACCAGCATTTGTGAATCCTGATCTTGTTCCCGAGATTCGACAATATAAGCAAAACCATGAACTGTTGATATTACATGGACTAGTATTAGTCGTGGGGTTATCGTTACCTTTAGTTATGTCAATTTATCATGTTACATTATCATTCCATCTTTTATCATCTTTCGTTCATATTAGTAGTTTTATAATAAATTTACTTTATATTTATCTCGTGCTTTTGATCCTATACCCCCCCCCATATATATAAAAGTTATGTGGTTTTACTTTCATTCCCTTATACAAGAAAGTTTTCAAACGATTTATATTGTAAACACATGTGAATTTTTCTCGTAAATACGAAAAGAGTGAGTTGGCTGAGGTAAGAATTACTACATTTCCTGAGCAATATAGACTCCAAAACAGGTTCATATTTTGAAAATTGATTATACAATTAATTAGTTTACATATATCTTATGATGGTTCAATCCAGAAGAAAATTTTGTTCTTGTTGTTGTGGCTTATCTCACTTATCTGACAGTAACATCAGAACAAGCCCACGAAATTTATCTCGGCAAACAGTGGAAGATAGCGCCTGTCATTGGCAAAAGCCTTGAGCACTATACATGTGATGGCAAAGCGTATGTATAGCGTATACATACGCTTTGGGTGACAGTACGAGTTTTCTCAGTTCCGCCCCCAATTTTGATGGAGAGTACCCGGAGGGCGTTTTCGTGGGTCTCCCACCCCTTTTCCCCTACCAGTAACTTCTCGAAAGGACTTCGGCTAGCCACATATTTAGAATATCGAAGTGATTCCTTTTAAAGAACGCTTTTCGGATACCAGTATCTAAGAGTAGAATATAATCAACAGTTACCCGTCCTTTTCTAAATCCACTTTGATAAAGGGATATACAATTATTTGTCTCTAAACAGTGGACTAGGCGAGTGCTGACACCTTTTCAAGCAATTTGCCAAGGCAGATAGTAAAAGCGATGAGGCGGTAACTTGAGGGATTCGTAGGATCTTGTCCTGGTTTAACGATTAGAATAATAACAACTGTCCTCCATGCATTGGAAAATACTTGTTCTTTCCATATTCTGTTGAAGAGAAAGAGGATGGCGGCCAATGACTTACAACGGAGGTGTTTTAACATTGTATTGTTAAGGATTTTGTATTTATTTAGCTATTTTAATAGAAATGTAATCAAAATTGTTTTATTTCCCCGTGCAATGCAGCACCAGACTTATTTGAAGAGAAAGCTACGCCGGAAAAGTAAAAATACAAGAGTGCGTGCATTGTTTTGTTACCCAGAAAAATCGAGAAAATAGATTTTACGAGAATATTCTCGTGCTTGATTAAAAAGCATATAAAAGCCGGATTAAGACATATCAGCTCAAATCTTGCTGTTTTAAGCGAACTGTATTGCTTACTTAGTTCTGTGAGATCGAATTAACTTTCTCTGTATTTTCAATTGAGTTGTATTCAACGTTTCAGTAGTTCAAAATATAACTGCTGTGAGATATTGTGATATTGTACGAATATCTCTGAGGAAATATTTCAGCATTTTGTTTTATTTCTTGTGAAAAGAATAAATTTTATTACCTTTAATTATTTAATTTAATTTAAATTTTTTATCGACTTATGCATTCAATCCATTACGAATCCGTACGCACGCAACAGTATAGTTAATGCCATCTGGATCAAGACATGATCTGCTTGTCTGCGACAGTGCTCTCTTCATCTCTAGCTTAGTTAGATCTTGATTATAAAGTTCAGAAATGGGATATTAAAATCAATCGATTGTTTTTCAATGAGCATCTTTGCAGAAATGAAGGAAGGATGATAGTTACTGCTATTTAAAACAGCTGAAAATGCCTGTCCAATGGTGTTGGCGATTTTTTCCCTGCTGGCGATTGTAATACCATTTAAGATTGTAATACCATATGTGTAATCTTTGTAAATAAAGCTTTCCAATACCTTCTTATTCGAAGTAGAAGAGTTTATTGAAGTAGAAGTATTCGAAGTAGAAGAGTTTATACGAGATCCGCGAATTCCTCTGACTCTTCTCACGTACCTTTTGCTTTAGCCCGTTTAAACAGTGAGAGATTTGATTCAGTAGGCTATCGCTGACCTACAATGCCTATATGTAGACTGAAGCCCCATAGTCAGCTTTTCCGAAAGAGGGAACTTCCGAAGGCTTGTCGCCAAGTCACTGACCAGCCAATTGACTCTAGCGGGGACAGTGAAGTGCCTCCCTTTTGGGCAGAAGCAGAGACGAAAGCAGCGTGTTGAAGACAGTACCTCCCCCTCAACTACTAGGATCCTCCTTTCTCGCCGTAAGGGCCTCCACGCACGGCATACGCGTAGGCTGTATTCTCACCGTGGTGAAACAAACTACAGAGCAGTAACTGAATCTCATTTTTGTCAAGAGGAGACCACAACGGAGAAAGACACTGATAAGAGAAAGGTAAAAGGAGAGGAGGAAAGATCACTGTAGTCCTGGGATTGTGATACCCGATCACCAACTGGTAATACCCTGAAGGGTCTTCACCTGCTATGCTTGTTTTTTTGATGCACTTAGCAAGTTCTAATATGGGACGAATTTCATTTTCCGACGATCCATGTACATTTTCTATTTCAACTGAAGTGGTCTGTTTCCAACACGCATTTAACGTCGACGTTTTCAGTTCTTTCAGCGACAATAATACAATGTCGATACAATGCTTGATTGAAAATTTCTTCCATTGCATTGATTTTGAATCAGTTACGTCTAAAAATTAACTGCAATGCTTTTCTTATGCAATGCGTTTTTAAAGGTATAAATAATACCCTGATCCAATGGTTGGAGAAAAGAAGTAGTGTTAGGTGGTAGGAACAGTATTTTGACATTTCGATGACTCAAATCTTGTGGGTGACATGGAGCATTATCTGATAAGAGTGCCTTGAAGCTCAAATTTTGTTGCTTAAACAACGTTCAAGCGTTTGGAGCAAAACAATTTAAAAACCAATCTTTAAAGAATTTTCCAGCTATTAATTTAGAAGTCAAATAACAAAAATCAGCGTCATATTTTCAAATTTTCACAGGTATAGTTTCGATGGTTCCAAAACCGCAAATGAACGAGATAAGATAAGATAAGAAAGCCTGCACAGGAGACAAGCTACCGGCGCCATCTGTTGATGAAACCAGAACTAAAACATAATTTCTGTAAAGGCTGAAAGCAAAGATGGATTGGAATTAGGGTCGCTAACTAGAACAGAAAGATTTTTTCGAATGTGAAATGCCTCTAGAAAAATCCAGTTCACCAATGGAAGATGTTTTTTGAATAATTTTGGCAGCAGAAAATTTGAAAGTTTGATTTTCGAACCAACAATGTTGGGCAACAGAAGACTTCTCTCTTTGCTTTTTTCTAACATATGCCTCATGCTCCTCAACGCGAAATTTTAAGGCTGTCTTAGTTTGGCCAATGTAAATTAAACCACACTGGAAGGAAGCCTGTAAATACCCCAGGAATTCATATCCGGAATGGGGTCCTTGAATATGGAAATCGGAGTTTTATTGATGGGAGAATAAACGACCCGAAAGTTAAATTTCGGTAAAATAGGTGCAACTTTACAGCTAATTGACGGAAAGAAGGGAATGACAACAGAACTTTTATAATATCCTAAAACAAAAGTCTGCCTTTTGGTGTGTTGAGATGAGAATTTTTTAATTGCTTGATTAATAATGTTGGGTGACAAGCCTCTGTCAATACCTGTTGCTTTTAAATGGATAGTTTGGAAGATCACGAAAAACATAGGAATAAAATGAAGCTAACTTTTGTTTAGTCGGATCACATGATTTGAAGTGTGGTGGAAGGCAAATCGATGAAGGTTTACGGTAAACCGTAGTACTGAAGTTGGATGTGTTACGTGTGACCAGAATGTCGAGAAACGGAAGAGAATCGCAGGTCTCAAGTTCAAAAGTGAACTGAATAGCAGGATCAATGGAATTCATTGCTGAAAGAACTTTATTTAAATCATCTTTATTACCTTCAGGCAGGTAAAAGTATCGTCTACGTAGTGGAACCATACCGGTAAGTTTAATGTTTCAAACAATTTTGACTCATAATAATGCATGTAGATATCACCCAGGATGGGACTGAGGCGGCTTCCCATGGCTAATCCCTCAGTTTACTTCTGATATTTATTTTGGAAAACAAAATGCGTTTGATTCAAACACAGTTGAGTGCGAGAAATTAGCTCATCAATTTCGATGCAAGAGAAATGAAATTCGCGAAGTCTCTTAATGCACCCTCCACTGGAACATTGGTGAATAATGATTTTACATCAAAAGAAACCATGGGTAAATTTCTAGGAGAAATGTTTTTAACCGTTTTTACAAACTCTATTGAATTTTTTATGGTGTAAATGTTATTGCCTAATAGAGTTGAAAATCTAGAAACGAAATATTTAGCTAATGGATACGAGGCAGTACCTAAATTTGATACAATAGGGCGGAAAGGAAAACCACTTTTATGAATTTTGGGAAGAGCCTATAATCTGGCACTATTTGCAACAGATGGAACAAGCGATTGTTTTACGTTGCTTGAAAGGATTTATGACGATTTGATCGCAGTTTTTATTTTTGACTGGTCCGAAGATGAAGCTTCTTTAGGGATCGGATTATATGTCCTTCGTTTAAGAGTTTAGTGACACCATCCATGTAAGTGTTCTTATCCATGACGACTATCTGGGCACTTTTGTCGGTCTTTGAAATGAAAATATCCGGGTTAGAATGAATTTAGCGCATTGTAGCTCTTTCTCTCGCGGTTAGATTTGATTTCAAAGGTTCTGCTGTTTTGTGCGTGCTTTGTTATTGGTTAGTTAATTTAGTTTGATTTTCTGCATTGTTTGTCATGCCTTCATCCATTAATCGTTTCACTAAATTACGCCTAAAAGTCGACAGAAAGTCATCTTGACTTTTTACTTACGCGTAAATGTAAAAAATTGATCCCCCATTGCATTCAAATCAAATCTAATCAAAAACCTTCCAGTCGCTTTTCAAGAATTGTGTTAAAATGGAAGCTAGCCTTACTTCGGTCCATCATAAGGGATACACGTCAACAGTTATCCAAAATTTAACATGAGCTCTATAAGTTTCATCTGGAACTTACTAATTCATATCCAAAATTCACTGCCCTTGAACAAAAGTCTTGGTCTAGAACAGAGTATGCAGTTAACCGTCATAAAAACACCCTTGCAGTTAAATTCGAAAAACTTCTTTTACAGTCTTCCAGTTCAAGTAGTTCAAAAAATTTTCCCATTGTAAACAAAGCCAATAGTTAATATATCTAATGCTAGTTTATCAGAAGAATAAGAGAGAATTCTAAAATATAATTTTAACTTCTCACAAACCTCTAAACCCCCGATTTCAAAGATTTTGGCTCCTATCGAAAAGTCTTTCAAGTTCACTAAAGTTTCAGATTCACAGAAAGAAATGATTAGGCATCTGATTGCTCATAATGTGAAATTCAACAATAAACATTTCAAACCAAATCTAACTGCGAGAGAAAGAGCTACAACGCGCGAAATTCATTCTAACTCGGATAATATCATTTCAAAGGCCGACAAAGGTGCCCAGATAGTCGTCATGGATAAGAACACTTACATCGATGATGTCACTAAACTCTTAAACGAAGGACAATATAATCCGATCCCTAAGGATCCTTCACCTTCGGACCTGTCAAAAATAAAAACTGCGATAAAATCGTCATAAATCCTTTCAAGCAACGTAAAACAATCGCTTTTCCCATTTGTTGCGAATTGTGCCAGATATTATGCTCTTCCCAAAATTCATAAAAGTGGGATTCCTTTCCGCCCTAATGTATCAAATTTAGGTACTGCCTCGTATCCGTTAACTAAATATTTCGTTTCTAGATGTTCAACTCTATTAGACAATAACATTTACACCATAAAAAATTCAATAGAGTTTGTAAAAAAGGTTAAAAACATTTCTCCTACAAATTTACCCATGGTTTCTTTCGATGTAAAATCATTATTCACCAATGTTCCAGTGGAGGGTGTATTAAGATGTCTAGAAACCAGACTTCGCGAATTTCATTTCTCTTGCATCGAAATTGATGAGCTAATTTCTCTCACTCAACTCTGTTTGAGACAAATGCATTTTGTTTTCCAAAATAAATATTACAAGTAAACTGAGGGATTAGCCATGGGAAGCCGCCTCAGTCCCATCCTGGCTGATATCTACATGCATTATTATGAATCAAAATTGTTTGAAACTTTAAACTTCCCGGTGTGGTTCCGCTATGTAGACGATACTTTTACCCTGTTTGAAGGTAATCAAGTTCTTTCAACAACGAATTCCATTGATCCTGCTATTCAGTTCACTTTTGAACTTGCAATTTTCTTCCGTTTCTCGACATTCTGGTCACACGTAACACATCCAACTTCAGTACTACGGTTTACCGTAAACCTACATCGATTTGCCTTCCACCACACTTCGAATCATGTGATCCAACCAAACAAAAGTTAGCTTCATTTTATTCCTATGTTTTCTGTGCTCTTCCAAACTATCCATTTAAAAGCAACAGGTATTGACAGGGGCTTTTCACCCAACATTATTAATCATGCAGTTAAAAAATTCTCACCTTAACACACCAAAAGGCAGACTCTTGTTTTAGGAGATTATAAAAATTCTGTTGTCATTCTCTTCTTTCCGTCAATGAGCTATAAATTTGCACGTATTTTACAGAAATTTACTTTCTGGTCGTTTATTCTTCAATCAATAAAATTCCGAGTTCTATACTCAAGGACCCCATTCCGAATATGAATTCCTAGGGTATTCACAGGATTCCTTGCCAATGTGGTTTAATTTACATTGGTTAAACTAAGAGAGCCTTAAAATTTCGCGCTAAGGAACATGAGGCATATGTTAGAAAAAAGGGAACACATAAGTCTTCTGTTGCCCAACATTGTTGGCCCGAAAATCACACTTTCAATTTTTCTGCTGCCCAAATTATTCAAACATCTTCCATTGGTGAACTGGATTTTCTAGAGGCATATCACATTAAAAAAAATCTTTCTGTTCTAGTTAACGACCCTAATTCCAATCCATCTTTGCCTTCAGCCTTTAAAGAAATTATGTTTTAGTTCTGGTTTCATCAACAGATGGCGCCAGTAGCTTGCCTCCTCCTGGCCAGGCTTTCTTAGCTTACCTCGTTTATTTGCGTTTTCGCAGCTGAGGTTGATGGCTTGGTAAGACCGTCGAAACCAGTCCTGTGAAAATTTGAAAATATAACGCTGATTTTTGTTATTTGACTTCTAAATTAATATTTGTTCGGCGTTTTATTGTATCTTAAATTTTTAGCTAATCAAGCTATTGGGTTTGTTTCCAGTTATACCGCTAAGGTGTTTTTACTTACGCCTTTAAGTGAACAAGAATTTAAAGATCTATAATCCTCCGATGCATTACTGCAGAAAAGTAGCATTTAGATAAGCTTGAGACATCTTCAATTCGTCTGCAGTTTTTTTCTTGTTTTGATATACAGGTTCTACTAGGCATTTTTTTCACCAAAGCCCAGTTTTCTCAGCATTGAAAACTTGATCTATGTATCTTTGCTGTTCTATGTTTCCAATTTCTTCTGGATGATCCCTACCAGTTTGATGATCAGCCAACTTGATTTCTTATGCTACGAATTGCAAAGCGCTTTTTGAAATTTTCGAACCTACCTTTACTTGAAACAAAATCTGGGTTGACGGAGGATACTACATGTTCTTCAAGGTGTTTATAGATGTTGAGTGCTTTTTGATTGATATTACCATCTAATGCAATTTTTTCTTAACAGCTATCATCAGTCCAAATACTAAGTGCCTTTCCCATCTTTGCAATTATTGGCACCTGGGGGCGAGCTGCACTTTTGCGGATGTCCAAGATGCTGCAGCAACTACACATCTTATTTTTCCCACTTTAAAAAACAGTGTAAGATTTGTAAAGAAATAAATTTTCTCTAAAATGCTTTCTTTTTTTAAAAATTTTTATCGGACATGGCTTGGGAAGGGAAATTTAACATCTTAAACACGAAAAAGCTATTTTTTAACAAACCATGTGTTGACGCAGACTGCCGACCAGCAACGTGAGACACTTGTTTTCAGTCCATGGAGAGCAGGATTCAAATGTTGGAAGCCGAATGTTCAGGTTGTGCGTTTTGTAATTTTTTATTGTGACCTCATGTTGTTAACATTCTGCATAGTGAGGTTTCTTTGTTGCTGTGATTGTGCTCATTTGAAACTGTGTATTATGTATTTTCTGCTATACTTTGAAGGTCATGGAGGGAAACTATTTTCCTCCGTTAAGGATTCAACGGTTGCTCTCCACCATGAGTACATTTGTTCTTACGGGAACCGGATCTTGGAAGACAAGTGGCAGGACTCACTAAACAAGGATTCTTATCTGTTATATGACAATGTGGGCAGTTTGAGTAATATGGAAAACTTCCTATGGAGTTTGTTAAAGTTATTGTACTATTTTTTTATTGTGTTAGAGCAGTGATTCTCAAGCTTTTTCTGTCGCGGCACACTTTTAACAATTTCAAAATTTGGCGGCACACAAAGAAAAAGATAAGTTTAAAAGTTGTTTACTTATAATAAGTGTAAAATAGTTTATAATAATTTTCAATGTAAAATAAAATATGTACTACAAAAGCAGTGTGTTTATTAAGGGATTAATTACAAGTTAGTAATACAAATTACAAGTTAGTAATAGTGTCACTGTGCTAAGAGTGAAACCATGTCACAGAATGCCATGTTGTAGGCTTCCTGCAATTTATTGTTATAGCGAAACCGTATTGTAGGAGGGCTACCTGTGTTAAATACACATGAAGTTGATATCCAGATTTCTTAAAGCAGACTTTATAACTTTGGGTCAAATTTATGACTGAGATCTTCAACTGATTAGACCAACTAAATTAGATGGCAATGGATTGCAAAAAAATTCCTTCCTTTATTCAAAAGTTTTTCTATCTTTGAAACAGAAAATGATTTTCGCAGTAATCGGTACAATATACAGAAAATTTTTTTATATTTTTTTAAGTTCATTTCCATGATATAAGATAACGGCAGTCAATATTTTTCTTGTCAACTAAAATTACAGTTAAAATGTCAGTAATAGTAGAAAATTTACAGTCTAAAATTTGTAAAGCTCTTTCATAAGTTACAGTACAAATAAAATAACACTAATTCAAAAAGGCATGAAGTTTATTATTAATGGAATGAAACAAGAAACAGTGAACACCAACATACATATAAGAGAACAGCATGAATGAAAGTACAGATGTTTTACAGAACTGTTCTACAACACTTCTAAACAAGCTATAAACATGTTTAAGAATGCAGAAATAAATAGATATTAATATTGCAAGAAAATATAAAAATAACATCACTTAATATTTATCATAGTTCTTAACAGAAACAATTTAGAGAAAAAGTGCTTTGAAGGAATACATGTACGTATGTAAAATACGTAACCGATTTCAAAGCAAAAGTTCTGCTTTGAAAATTATCTCTATATCATAAAAACTTCATTCAGTTACAAAAATTTAAAAAATACGAAAACCATTTGTTACCTCATCATACTATAGAAACATATATACACAAATTATTCCCATACAAAATAAGCGTAACAAAAATGTCCCTTTAGAAAGTTTTTTGCATTTTCACAATTACATCAATTTAGTTTACAGTACATTCATGTACCTGAAATAATATATTTTTAGAAAACTGATACTTCACATTATGTTAAAGTGCTTACAGGAAATATTGAGGATGATGAAATATTTTTCCCTTTCTTCAAATCAAATTTATATCTGAATATATGAACAGATAGCTTACCTAATAAAATTACATTTTAAATTATTGATTAAAACTCAGTTACATTTGATTAAAACTCAATTACATTTGATTAAAACTCAGTTACTGAAAATTAGTGCATTCTCGACAACAAATTGAAAGTGTATGATTAAGGAAAATACATTATACAAACAAAAATATGCAATAAGTATCACTGGGCTATACTATTTCAACCAAACAACTATTTAATAAGTTAGTATTCCCTTCAAACAATTACGAGAGTCTGCCACTATAAACACATTATCAAATTAAAATTTCAAAACTTGACAATTTGCATTTCTTAATATTATTCCTAAAATAACCTTCTTATTTATTCCTAAAATAACTTCATGAGCATAGGCTGATGCAAACAAAATTCTCAAAATGCCTACTGTGTTCAGTTTCAATATGTACAATACTTTGTTTTTCTCACAGATAAGCTTATAATAATATCAAATACGCATTCATGCTAAAAAATTATTAATATGAAAAAATCACTAAATATTGAAACAACTACCATGCACCTAACTATTTTTACTTAGCTTCATAACAATTAAAGATTATGTACGCAGTTCTGATTAAGAAAGAGGCTCATTATTTGCAAATTGAGACAATGGACGGATGCTAGTAAGCAACTATTAACTTGTTTTCAGTACATAAATTCTCTAGTATTATAACAAAAGTAGTGTAAAGAGATTAAAAAAACTTTTTTTCAGTTCTTAATTACTCTGCAAAATACTGACTTGCATTAGATCTGAACTGGCATCCAGACAGTAAATGACATCCAGGTTAAAAAAATTTAATAATTCAAACGCCTACATCAATCGTGATTTTCAGTGAAGCTAATGCAGTTTCCAAATGATTAAACAAATGTATTACATAAAAAATTGCAATTCGTAACAAACCTCAGCTACCAACCATTGACACCAAAATTCAGCCTCTTTTCTTCATCTTACTTTAACAAACATAAAAGTAACGACAAATTTTAATATATAAACCACCAATTTTGAAACAATTACTTATTCCAAATAAATAAATAAGTAAATAAACATTATTTTTTGTTCAGAAAAGATTGTTAAAAATGTTACAGGCAAAAAGATGAAATGTGTAAAAACAGCCTATATTTAACTACATATGCATTTTAAATAATGAAAAGTTCTTTTTATGAGAATACTTGCACATAAAAGTACTTCTCTCAGAGAGAACATCTGCTCCTGTATATTTCATAACTCTGCTAAGGGCATTTATGTGCATACATCCCAAATGTATGGACAAAGCTTCTAAATCCAAAAGAAAATGCTATCAATAATTTTAAAATGCTCAATTAAAGTGAACTCCAGAAATGTAAAATGTTTTAAAATAAGTAGCCCAGCACATGTAAAATTCCAAATGGCAATTCATTTCTTAATGCGTTTATTAAGCTTAATAACTTAAGATTAAAAAATATATTGTTAGTGCAAAACATGGCATTGAATTAAGATGAAAAAATTTTACACACTGAAAGAAAATGTATTGATATATAGTGATATGTATAATGTTTGCTTTTGAAGAGTTAAATAAGCCTTGTACCTCAGTCATTCAACAAATTGTCAAATTCCAATCCTTGTGGCTTTTGTATTTTTCCCCCACATCATTGAAACTGGTACTGCTAACGATTCAGTGAAGATTAAATGCTATCACAGATTTCTCCAAATGGTGCCAGGCAATAAAGTATATTACAAAGTTACATACAGTTTTCTACATATGCTATAAAAATACTCTAGATGAAATTCATTTTTCATTTTGCCTCTTATCAAATCACTTAAAAGTTATACAAATAGTTTTTCCGATGTACAAAGAAATAAGGCAAATGAAGTTCAGCCACTTTGGTGATTTAAATTATTTATAAAATGATGCAATTTTAATCTTGCAGTTCAATATTCAAAATCAATAGGTGCATCTTCAGCACTGCAGGTATCCATAGACAACCTGTAAACAGCCATTTCTGAAATTCCATGGTAATGAACGAAAGCTGCTGCAATGACCAGCACATGAAATATCTGATGACTGTGAAACTGAAAAAGTAAACAGGAAATTATAAAAATTTAAATCCTGGAAAATTGAAAAATATTTTTGGGAGTTTCATATTACTTATATATAAAGAGAAAAATTTCCTCAATTTATAACAAATATCTTAGTACATACCCAAATGTCACATTTTCCAGGGAAAAAGCGTTCAGGAACTCTCAACGCATAAAATGCAGCACCAATTAGATAAAGTGCACCCATAAGGCAAAGCCATCCAAAAGATGCATGGTAGACAGCTTGGAAAAAACCTTTAACTATCAAATTATCAGCAAAAACACCTAAATACGCCAAAAATATCAGAATACAATTTAAATATACTTCTTAAAATTTTTACAAAATAGACTCAACTTATGATATTCCAAAGTTTAGAAAAGTGAAAATCAAATTATAGGCATGAAGAAGCATATGATATATTTCAAACATGATGGCTAAGGTAAAATAAATGTAACTAATTTAATAGAAGTTACATCTAACCTATAATATTCACAACTTGAGAGCTCAATCCTCTACCAAAAAGAATGTATATAATTCTAATACTTGTATTACATAATAATAAGTCAGATACAGAGCAGTTATAGGGAAAAAGAAACTTCCAGAATAAGATGATTTATGAAATAATTTCCTTTCCTTTTTGGAGAGACATTGGTTTTATCCTAGATTTCCTAACCCCCAAATGAACAGTAAATAATAATAAAAAATAAATACTATGATGGAAAATATGTCTTATTGTATTGATTTTTCTTCTTTACTCAGAGCCAGAGCCGGACAATGGTAAATCAGGTGAGCCTCAGGTGAATCACTTGAACTGGCTATGCGAATTCGAAAATTACTATGTTTACTTATGCTTTTAAATTTCTCGGTTATTAGGGTAAATTAGCTTCGACAAACTTAAATTAATAAAACAATATGAAGAATTGTAAGAAAACCTGGAAATTAACACAATGTGTATTTCAATGTTATTTCATATTTATCAAAAAAGGATTTTTTTAACATTTTCATTTGAAATTTATAAATAATTGGCTTTATTATTTTTCTGAATTTATAAAGCTACGATTAAAAAAACACTTTAAGAATTATATTTTGATTTAATACTGTTACTTTTGTTTAACACAAATGTAGCTATTTTGATTCTTTTACTTTAGCAAAAAGTATTTTCATTTTAAGTACGCATTCGAACCTGGCCCTTATTTAGCCTTTACATTTGACAATCAAATTTTTCGATAAAAAATTTGAGCTTTACATTGTAATTAGTACAGCATTTTATTGTTGTCTTATTATTTTACCAATTTTATAGAAATATCTATAAAATTGATATTTCTTTCGATTATAATTAGTCCCTTGATTATAAATGTTTTATTTTGGCATTACATGTAAGTTTTTCCTTGTATCATTTGTTTCTATTTGTGTTCAGACAACAAAAATGGGTAGAGAAAAGAGACCAATTCAATGAGAGCCTCAAAATTGTATAGATTTCTTGAAGTATTGTATATAAAAATTTTCTTTAGAATTAATAACCATTACGCTAATTGATGATAGAGGTCTCAGTGAGTTGATCGGAATGAAACCCGGCTCTTGTTGTTCAGTTCATTGACTTTGTTTAAAGCTTCAGAACACTTTTCCCTTCTGTTCTGTTTGGAGCTTTAAATAAAAAAAGATTAATTTTGGTTTTCACGGTTTTTCTATTTTCAAATTTTTTACTTTTTCTGTTCCAATCGTATATTATAAAATTTGCAAATTCATAAAAATGGAAATAGGTTGGGGATCTTACAATCCT
>KK117114.1:225680-268362 GCA_000611955.2 Stegodyphus mimosarum | reverse complement strand
GGGTGCGGCATTTACCTTTTTGCCTCAGGTGAAAAAATATCTTGGCACGGCTCTGCTCAGAGCATATCATGTTCCTAAGTTTATTCAATAATTATTATTTCATAAAATTTATTCAAATTTCACTGTAAAAATTAGTTTAAAATGACAAATAATTCCATAAATAATTGGAAATATATTTTAAAAGAATTTACAAAAAGTAAAATTTTATTCACAAATCCAACAAAATACACAACATTTAAAAATTAATATATACATAATATGCTT
Organism: Stegodyphus mimosarum; assembly: GCA_000611955.2. Taxonomy (NCBI): domain Eukaryota; kingdom Metazoa; phylum Arthropoda; class Arachnida; order Araneae; family Eresidae; genus Stegodyphus; species Stegodyphus mimosarum. The sequence continues at coordinate 268,098 of KK117114.1, read as the reverse complement.
ATAATATGCAGGAAATATTTTAACATGAAGTTTGTCAAATTAGAAATTTGGTACTGGGAAAAACTTTGCATCATTAAGTACAATGGTACTGGGAGAAACTTTATCATGAAGTACAATTTTTGTTTTTAAGTACAATGTCATTTTCAAAGAACTTCCTTAAAAATTAATTTTGATAGCTAAATTTGGCTTTGTGATTAAAAGGAGCAATTTTTTTAAATTCGCTTTCAGTAGGAATTTATTAAGTACAGTAGGGAGAAGGGACTCCCAGACCTGGGCTATTTAGGGCCCTTATATGGTTATTACTGCCCCAACTACTATAGGCAATCCATGAAGGCATACACCCCCCTTCAACACAAGGAACAAAACTGCACACAGTCAAAGGCTATGGTACCCAAGTCAATGGCAACTGGCAAGCAGTCACCTAAAGAAAATGAAATCAGGTTAAAGACTGTCCTCCAGAGCTAATCTAGGGGAGCCAAACCAGCCTGAACAACCTTCAATATCTGACCATGTTAACATCCCTACAACCAAGGAGCTGCCAAGAGAATACCGATATGGTACCTGCCAAGCCTGAACATGGAATAAACAATCATTCTGTACTCCATTAGCCTAGTCTGTCAAGCACAAGTCCTAGCCATAGCACCAGAAGTTGCCCCCAGTCGATCATGAGGGGGAGTTTATTCCCATAGCAAGATAAACTCTCCCCTGGAGCTCAACTGAGGGGCAACTCCCAGCATTCTGGCTAGGCCCTAGTTTATTACTAGAGTAAGACATGTTCTTACCCTGAAAATCATGAAGACATCCAAGCATCCTGTTAATTTAGATCATTATGAGCAAGCTATGACAAAAGTGTAGCAATATTCCAGGATAGAAGCAATCTTGAGGCAGCAGGCATCCAAGCAGCCTCATTTTGCTATTTCTCAGGAAAATTTAATAATAGATTAATTACTTATTAATCATTGATGAAAGCAACTTATATGGTGTGTGATATTTTCAATCATACATCATGATAGCTGCTTGAAGATTCTGAAGTATGATGAATATGATTGAAAGGTCATGAAGACACTTAAATGATAACATACTTTGATACAGCTTAGAACAAGTTTCACAAAATTTGCTTACTATACCAAGGAACCTAACAACTGAATTTGGTTTGGTTTATTTGATTACAGCAAAGCACATGATGGCTAGCTTAACCCAAACCAGGTCAAACTACCAGTATTCAGAGATTTTAACAAATTTGGCACTGGTGGGGCCATAAGGACTGTACACAGTTTACAGGATTCCCAGTATCATATGGCAGTGCTTTTTGCGACAGAACAGCATTGTGTAAAAGACACCAACATCAGTGTTGCACATCAAATTAGGCAAATTTATGAAGCTTTTAATACTTCACATAGTCAAATGTTTTCAAATATCTTGTTTTCTAAATTATTTACATAAATGATCACAGTAAGAATCTTGACAGCACTGAAAACGGTCATGAAAAGTAAGATAATCACTAGCAATAAAAAGAAGGCTTGATAAAACTTCTGTTATTAAACTTAATGGTTTTATGGATAATCGCAAAATCAAATACTACATAAGATTACATGGGGGAAAAGTTAAAACTAACACAAATGAAGAAATGCTGCAAGATGAATATGCATCACAGTTCACATGTTTGCTGCACTTTAAACATTGTTATCAAGGTCATCAAAATAAAAATATGATAACAGATTACATTTGAAGACTACTATATGAAAGTGAATTGCAACATAATAATTAAATTAAAAGATTTTCCAATATATCTACTTTTCCCCTTGAAAAATGAGGTATTATCCATTATGCACCTGCCACACATTTTAGTAGGTTTTTTATTTGTAAGCAATTTCTAGTTACAGGAATAGTTTATAATACATACAATGACCCAGATGGCACTACTGCTGGGTCTTGGCACGTGTATGGTTTCTCTTTACCAAGTGGCAAAGCGCTTTGTGCATAATGGAAAAGTACCAAAAAAGGTTAATAATAAAACCTTTATGATTTGCATGGATTTTTTACTAGTAAATTAATTACAGGAAGAAATTCAAGGACTATCTACGTAGGAAGAATATATCTTTGTGGCAGACATTCAAAGGAAATAGAAGACAGACACTAATCTGGAAGTTAATAAAAATTTTGACGCTGCTCTTGCACCATATAAGCCATTTATATTAGGGTGTTTGCCAAGCAGTGGTTGGAGCGGCGGTAAGGGCTCGGGGTAGTAATGCGATGATCGTGGGTTTGACTCCCCATGTGAAGACTTATTTTCTTTTTCTCAATTTTCATATTATTCTTTTTTAAATTAAACAAAGAGGTGAATATTTTATTTATTTATTTATACTCGAAAGGCATAGAAAAAGTAAAAATTTCGGACTTTTCAACGCGGCTTTATAATAACATCGTTGTTTCAACGTCTCCATAGAAAAACATACTTGATTGACATTCATAAAGCATTCTCTCTCATCGCAAAGTTTAGAAGAGAACCATGCATAATGGTAACATATTACCGAATACTGGGGCGGATAAATTGATGATGAAGAATCGAACGTATTTTTATTCAGTCTTCTTGGGAAGTTATTTTTTTCCCTTGCTCGATGAGATAAGAACAATTTTCTATTTTTTTAATAAAGTTTTTCCAGTGGGGTACATTTAGGGGGAATTACTTTGACGCTACATGTTGGCAATCCTTCTTCATCTTGGAAGAGTTCATCGTATAATTGCGGATTTGTTTGCCCTCCCCATGAGTCAATCAGCAGAAGAAATTTGTTTGCTTGTACAAGTTTTCCCTTCCTTTAAGAGTTCTTTCCAAGCTAATAAATATCAATAATGTGTCTATTCACACTTACTGGTAACAAAGCTGCCTCCTTTCCAACTGCTAAATACAGGAGGTGACAGGTGCACCTCATAATTTGCAAATCAGATTTTTTTTTTAAGATGCCAGCAAGATCAGTCTTCAAGCTATCATTTCTGGTAGGATTTCTACCATTGTTGGCAGTAAGTGCTGAGCAATTACCTGGAAAAATTACATTTTTTTAAAGTTTTAATAATTAGTTGTGCTATATTAAAGCCTGTCAAATCTCCTTCTAAACTGCAAAAAGAAAGTAAACTACACTCTGTTTCTGAAGACTATGAATTAAAAAAAAATGAAACAACAACTGGATACAGTTTCATATTGAAACTCAAGCAGAATGGAACTGTTTTAATGCAATCAATAACTGAAGATTTAGTTTTGATAAGTTTTTCTTCTACATCTGCAGCCATTTTCTCCTTGCACTTGAGTATCTCTTAACAATTTCATTGTCAAGAAATAATTTTCTAAATAAAGCTATAGCATGATACGATGCAGTGAGTGGCAGTTTGTGCTCCAGTAAAAAGGCAGAAAACAGGCACTCGGTGCAACTCACATTGTTTTTGTATACACACGTTTACAAACATCAACCCTTCCACTGTGTGAAATCAAAAAATCATGACAAATGGTGTACACTGCAAAAATATTTTCCTGATGAAATAAAAGGAGTCATCTGTGTACGATTTTTGAAAAGTAGATTCTTAAACTGTTTCTAAGGAGCAAGTGAAATCTGCAGCACTCAAGGGTGGGATGAATGAAATAGCAACCACAATCTTGCTTTGTGCTCATTGGCTAACATATGGCAGATGACCTTGCAACAACACTTGACGCTCAATGGAGAACTGGAACATGACGTTCTCGGACATGTGTTTCGGACTCACATACAACGCAAAAGCACAGCACATCTCACTCATGACACAACTTTGGTTTTCTTTTATATGAAATCTAGAGAAAAACCAAGTGCTTGCAGATGACAAAAATTATTTTTTGGACACAAATAACGAAGCATTTGAAATGCACAAGCCAAGCTATACAAAATTGCGAGAAATTTTAATGAAAGTCGAGAGAAATATGCGGTAAATCAGGGTGGCAGGAGTACAGCTGGAAATCAAGTCTCTTCTCTAAATCAGGAGAGTTAGCAACTCTGTGAATGTATGCTCAATGGACAGGGTAGATTAGTGATGAAATTATCCTCATTTTTCATATTATCTAAAACGTTGAAATTTCACATATTCTTTTATCTATCTTTTTCAGTACTTTGGAAACTTCTGTGTCCAAAATTCAGCTGTATGCCAAATAATAAATGCATAACATTCTGCACTGAAGGACTGAACATAAAACAAGTACTACAAAATATAGAATGAATGTAGCCAAATCAATATCTGCCTCATATATAGTTTATCAAAATCTACTGCTAGTAGCATATAGGAAACTTCAAAATTTTTACTTGCAGAAAATCTGATTTGGTTTGCTTTCTTTGATTATGGGAAAGCGCTCGCGAGCTATCTGCTTAATGGGAGCGCATTCTAAGGGAACCTTGCTTCTATACATATTACACATTAGGAAAACATGAAAATGCCCATGTAGTCAGCCTGTTCACGGGACTGGAACCTCGGACTTTCACTAATAGCATTCAGTGACTTTATTGGTTGGCCGCTGGTAGGTGAAAAGGAAAGTCTGGATGCAAGGGAAAAGTTTAAAAGGCCAACATAAAGACATTGATGCATTGCTAAAATGGTTCATCATTCAAAGCAGGATGCAATCTCTGCCACTACATGGACAAATGATAATTATAAAAACTTATTTTAAACTGATGCATAATTAGAAGGATGGGTGTGAACCTTGACCTTTATGTCAATTAATTTATGTACAATTATTAACATGTCATTTAACTGAAAAACAATGAAAAAGAATTTTAGTAACCATATATAATTAGAATTAACCCTTAATTATAGAATTTTAGTAACTACATATAATTGGAATTAACCCTTAATGCGATTTTTTTAAATGAAGAACTATTGATTTCTTTCCAAGGTGATCCATTTTTATCACACTGAACACAGACAACTAAACTTTCAGTCCCTTATGAAGTCTGTTACAGCGCGATTTCACTGGATACACATTTAATCAGCTCTTATTTGTATGACTCACTAAAACAAAATTTTACAGCTATGTTAAAAAGCTCAACTAACAATGCAGATAATTATGAAGTTTTTCAAATATTTCATTGAGAATATTCTTAATTGAAATACATAGGTTTTAATCGCAGATTTTTAGCACTCAATGAATAAGTCACTTTATGAAAAGTAAATTCCATTTTCTCATTTAAAAAAAGGGAAGGAAGAGTAGAAGTTACGTATTTTTTAAATATCATTTGTATATAAAACTTATCTAAAACTACATTAGTTTTATTTACACTTATATTAACATATCAGTACTTAACTATTATTTTGGAATACCATTACAAAAGCAATAAAAGTTTAAGAACAAAATATGAAACAAACACCAGCTTTTGCCTTTCATTATTCAAATGAAAACATATTCTCACTTTTTAAATTAAAAAATGTGCTAAAATGATACAAAATATGAACATTGTTACTTAAAAGAATTAGTTCAGTAACACCACTTCAAAATTCTCATAGAAATCCCCCCCCATTTTCTATACAGATTGAAACAAGTTTTAAATGTTCTCTAAAGCCATACTGAAAACACGACTGCAAATATCAGTAAGGAACTGCAGTTTGAAGAGTATTTTAATTCTATAATCTTCAAAAACCAAAGTAGCAAACAATGACATACCTGCCCTTAGCCATCGAAACCGAGGTTCACTGAATTTATCCCACATAGACACTATAATAGATGCTGCACCAAGAACACTAACAAGCACAAAGTAAAAAACCTTGGGTTGATAGTCACAGTAGAAACCGTAGTAAAGCCAAGGAACAAATGATCCAATAATTAAGACAGCAATACCACAATAGTCAAGCCTATAAAAATTAAATGTTTTGGTACATTTAAGAGAATGCAAAACTTAAAAGGAAGTATCCTAACCTTTCAGGTCAAGTTATTTTATATTAATTAATAATGTTTACTGCTTTTATAGAATGAAAACTTCATGAGACAAAAGCAACTAGAAGAAAAACATTCCAAGTTAAAAAAAATAGCTGTTTAAGAAACGCATAAAAATTATTTTACCATTTCTCAGTGTTAACAGAATGCAAAACAATTTTATAAATTAATCAAAATATTAGAATTATTCAAATATATAATTCAATAAACATTCTGAAATTAGTTTATTAATGCAAAATTTAAAGAAGTTCCATAGAAGAGAATTTTTTAGTATATCGTAAATGTTATCTACCATAAGTAAGACTAATATTAATAGTATATGAAAATAAAGAGGAGAAAAACAGGATACTTTGTGCTGAAATAGGTACACTATACATAAAGCACTTTATATATCAAATCAATCTTTTCAATAAATTATGACATACTTGCTGAAAAGTTTTCCAACATGTTCAGAATGGCAACTAACAGTATGGAACATGGAAGACATTCCAAGACATATTATGGCACTTGCAAAGAAGGTGGCAAACACAGCCTTTTCTTCCCATGGAATCATATCTGATGGACGAGACAGAAAGTAGACTGCTATGCCAACAAACAAAAGGCATCCTAAAGTAAAATTAAGATTAATAAGCTGAAATCAAAATAGAAATTGTAATTAATTTTTAAATATTTGCACTAAGAAAATAAAGTTTTTAAATTACACTTCAAATTAATGTACAAGGTATAAAGTCAAAAAGCAAAGAGGGCAATAAAACATTGAAATTATGTATAAAAAGGCTTCATTATTTCCATGTTATTCTTTTCCATTTAGAGTAACAACTCACTCCGTTCTAATCTCTTTATGGGAAACAATGCAACTAAATACAGCCAAGATTGACTGGTTCCTCAGTAGTATATAGGGTTGAATACTGAAGGTGAGTAGCAGCACAGCCAGTCTGCTATGCTAGTTGCAACATTCTTCCAATACACTAAAATGCTTTCTTTTCTCATTTAATAAGAGAAAAACAAGATTATAACAGATTAAAAGATGATTTAAGGGCTTGCTAAAGCTAAGGGTTAAACTATTCACATATGCAGGAAATTTCTATGCAGGCAGCCTATTAGCTAGAATTCAAACCCGGATTAAACTACCAATGTTAAAAGATTTTACCATTTGGCTGGCAGGATCAACCAGGTAGCTTTTTTATGTTCACAGAATGTTAGAGCTGCATGCAACTCTAATCCACCAGTGACAACACACACCTTGGAAAAGCATTTGGAGCCATTGTCCTACGATGGCTATCTTATTTCCACATGCACAAAATTTTATCTTGTGTTTTCAGCAGTGGTTCAAAACTCACTACGTCCTCCACAGCGGCTTTGAGACACTTTACTACGCGTGATGAAGATGCAAAAGACCTGCACTTAAATTTTTATTACGTCTCTGCAAGGTGCAGAACTGGCATGGGGTCCCAGCTGCTCACAGATAAGGTAAAGAAGTCTTCCACCATCAATCTTGTCTTGAAAAGACAAGGGGTGGCCTAGGGACAAGTGAATTAATATGCATAGTCCATAGGAGGGTAACACTCCTCCATAACGAAATAACAAAAAAGTTATTGGGTAACAGTCAGTCACCTTTACTGGGTTTTATGAGTTAAATATTATACTAGACCTGAGCAAATCAGTTATGACCAGCAGTTTTAAACTTTAAGGCGAAAATACTAAAAGCATAATACAAAAATTTCATCTGATACCACAAACAAATATTCTGTGGTTCCACGCACGAGCATCTTAACGAGCGGACATACTATTATTACTATTATTTTCATTTATGCTGTAGCAATTTTACAGCACATGTAATATTAAATTCTGCTAACAGCAAATATTATCTGAAAATTAGGTAATGAAATATGTTTTGTTTCTCGTAATGTGACAAACTGTACACTGTTAAAAGAAAAACATAAATCTGTCAATAATTTTAACATTTCCCTTAACTTAGTAAAAACTGTATGAATCAAAAAGCATTCTGCAATACTCACCAAGTAAGTGTGTCCAAATATTACCCGTTTCAGTGTGAATTCTAAAAATGGAACGAAAGCATGCACTGAATGATCTTAATGGTGGGCGATGGCCTTTGTGCAGGAAATCATTATCTTGTAACCACTCTGGCAATGAGCTAAAGTGGCAAACCTGAAATATAGATGAATTTAAATGAAATTACTCAAAACATTCAAAGAAAAATTCTTGTCAATATTATTATTTAAAGTAATTTGCACTATATAAAAAAATGAAATGCATTAAGTCATGCACTTTAATATCTACAATATAAAACTAAATATTTTGGATATTATACAGCTATGGAAAAATTTTAAGATAAAAAGTTACATCTTACATTTACTGCATAACATATTAATGATTTATAAATGAAAACAAAAATTCTGTATTGCATACTAACAATTGCACAAGAAAAATTTGTGTTAGTAATTTAAGACAATTATGCTGTTTTTAATTAATAAGAAAATCTGTTATGTTAATATTCAGTAATTTTTAACTCGGCCAACGGTGGGGCCAGTGAGGCCACGTGATTCTGCATTTACATATGTTACAAAATAAAAAAACTGCCATCTCATTTTTGAAGAAAATTCTCATTTCATGTACACAAAAACTGCACATTGGTTTTACATACTTCAGGCCATACTAGTGATAATTTATGAGATTCGTGTATGTAATATGTCTTTTCATACTAAGTAAGTGACAATCTACAGCTCTGTACTTAAATTTTTTGCTGCATCTTATAATTTTTAAGATATGAATGGAAAGTTCTGAATTTCATCAGCAAGAGGCAGTGTAACTGGTGTCACTTTACATGACATGGTCCTTTCGCAACAGCTACATATCACAATCATATCTGTAGCTCGCATTGTTTACCAATTATTTAGAGATGAACGAAGTTTCCTAATCACCCAAACAAGATTTTAAACCACTTGAATCTTTTATCTTGGGGCATAAATACACTCAAATCTTTTAGCATTTAAATGCAAGCATATGAGAACAAAAGGCTAGGCATATTTGGCTAACCAAACTTAATAAAGACAAAAGCATGACATATACCATGTCTTCAGGTGTAACAAAAAAGTTCATTTCTTAGATCATGTCACTATGGCCAGCCATCAAAATTTATTTTTATTATCTCAAAATACCACTTTACTTATAAGAAAAATGGACAGAAGAACGTAGCATTAGTTTTAACAAGTCTTGGAGCAAAGTTTTCTCTTCAGACTTCTGATTAACTTTGCTATACTTTTCTACAGCATGTATGAATCATGTTTACTGATACAAAGAATCCTGATTCTGCTTGTATTTACTGTATAGCTATTTTGCATATATACAAATGTATTCTCTGGATCACCATAGACTCCAACCTTCAGCAAACCTTGCCAGTAGTCAACGCGCGAACGACATTTTTAACCAACTTTGAAAATGTGCGCGTAACGCATGTTGTAATTAACCATTCATTAATTTTTAATTAATAATTAATTGTAATCAATTTTATTACATTTAAAATCCATATACATGTAAAACTGCATAATTAAAAATATACCTTGTAAATTATATGCACATTTAATTAGAAATTTTCATTTAACTCCTCAAGCATGTATATCACTAAATCTACTAATATATGAAAAAAGCAAGTATTTCAAATCACTACTGGTCATAGAAAAAATCCGAATCTATAAATCATATCTTTATTCTGGATATGATTTCCACAGGGAAATAAAATTTAAATGACCAAGAATAATACTTGGTCATGAATGCAAAGATTTATGATTTATATGTAGCATGCTTAGCAAGCTTACGTTCCGATTTTGAGCACTTTTTTTATAACACAATTCTTCATTTGCCTGCATATTTATTTTTTCAATCAAAACTGCTTCAAGAGTTTTAAGACCTAAATTTGGTCGAAACTGCGTCTGATTTTTTTTAACAGTAGAAAAAATTCTTTTGCAAGTTGCATTTGAATGAGGTATTTAAAGACAGCAAGCATTATAGAAGGCAATACTTTGTATTTAATACACCCATTCATATTTTTGAATTTGGGAATTTCTTCCCATGCTATATCAATACACAAATCTACAATTCCTTTCAAATCATCTACTTGATACATGAAAAATTCAATTTCCACTTGATTAAGACTTTTTCGTTAATAATTGATGGAAAAGTATTCATCAAGTAAAGAACAGATGAAAATGAAATTTCAGTTCTCAAGTTGAAGTTAGCAACTTCACGGTTTAGAAATGGATCACTTAGTGGAAATTTCTCAATTATATATGAACATGCAGTTACAAAAAAAGCTCGTACAGAATTGAAAAATGATTTCACTTCACTTTCATTCAACTTGGCATTTTTTAAATATAGTCTTGTTTCCACACCAATCACTTAATTTTCATTTTCTTTTAGTTTACTATACTTCTGAAATGGAATAGATGTTAGAGTAACATCTTCATTTTCTTTAGAAATTACTGATGGTTTTACGAATCTAACAAATAAATTCATTAAATGTTCAAAAAGTTCTCTTCTCAATTTATGTATATAAGGAGCTTGTTGTTACAAATTAATATTTATTGTTATAAACAAAGGCAAAGTATTTTTCAAAAATAACAAGTACAATTTGGTGGTAGGTGACTAACATTTTTTTAATGTTTTGCAATCACTTTCCTTCATTTTCACTGTTATCTGGTTGATCTTCAAAAAAACTTTATTACAGCATTCCACTGTTCCAAAATCCTTGCCATAGATTCTAAAAGAAACAACCATCTCATTCTGTCCGAAAATTTGTTGAGCAACTTTGAAGCTATGTTTCCGTTTCAAACTTTTCTCCCAAATAAAAATATATATCTATTAACAACATTTCAATTTCTGAGCCAATTAATTTTTGAGTAGCCTTTTTTGCAGCTATATGCAAGAGGTGCCATGGACAACCTCGGATGATTATACTTGGTTGATGCACTTTGATAAATGATGCTACACCTTTAAACTTTCCAATCATATTACTAGCATTATCTGAAGAAAATGATAAGCAATTTTTCCATTCTAAACAGTTGTTTTAAAAGTTTTCCTTTATACAATTAAAAATACCTTCTCCGGTATTATTCATGCATTCTAAAATAGAAATCAATGATGTAATTATCACTCCCTTTTCTTTACTGTAATATGTTATAACCAATGGGTACAGCTTATTATCATTGTTATCATTACATCCATCAGTACTTAGCTTTTATTAAGAATATTTCTTTAGATTTTACAGTGCCAAGTTCTATATGCTTTTGAGAAAAAACATGCCGTTTACAGTCATCTTTTCCACCCTGTGCAACTGAGAAATCTTTGTTGCATACACTGCAGTGTGTGTGTTTCACAGAGATTTCGGATGCTTTAATGCATGGAAATTCTGAAGAATATGAATTTTTAAATATCTGCTTTGATAACTTTGGCTTCTTCATTCGAGGTAGCATTATTAACTAAAAACTTCCACCTGAATCATAGTTCACAAGATCACAAGTTTAGAGTTTGCTTTAGGCATTAAAACCTGTCATTATGATATTACCAAACAGTCTTATTTAATTTTCAGTAAATCCAAGATAAAGTTATTTTTAAGGAAACACACAAAAAATCTTGTAAATCAGCCAGTTCTTAATGGCAAAACACTAAAATTTTATTTGTCATAAAAGAGAAGTTTTTTTTTTTTTGGACGAACTAAAAAAAAAGGAGGGGTTGCATTCTCTTTATATATGAAGAAATCCACAAAAAAGCTTTTAAAACCAGCCCATTTAAAGGAAACCAAAAATGGAACCAATAATTAATACTTAAGCAGTTTCATCCACTCAATGCCTTGAAGAAGAAACAGATTGCTCTTTTGAAAAATGGTCATAATTTACTTTAATTTCAACCATCACATAGTATACCACTTTTAATATGACTAAGAATATGATAATTCTTTTTCCTTTGCTCAGAGACAAACATTTAAGCCATTCTGCATTGCTGACATTTTAATATCCTAGCTAAATTAGAAGTCCTTGAGGGCTAGAATACTGAAGAACTGAGTAGCGACTTATCACCGAGTTCTAGCTAGTAAACAGTCCACAGAAGGGTTAAATTTGCCCTTTATTACAACTAAAAACGGATGAATAGATGGCTCCTTCTCGGGTTTACAGTAAGCCTCAACTTGGGCTTTAACTCAAGCTAGAAAATCTAAAACTAATCTAATACTAATTAAAAACCAGCTGAAGCCGCACAGAATTAACTGACACAGCTAGCCCTTACTGGTGGATAGTAGCAGGCACATAGCAATACGGCTGAATAGTAGTAAGATTAGACTATTAGCAACAACATGGCCAGAACGCAGAACATGCTGTCCTAACTCTTCTAGTGAAGTGACCCAGACTTAAGTACTTGCTTCTACCTTAGTTACATAAAACGTAATCCTAAAAACTCATTCTGACCGGGAAATGAAAAAGTAAAGGCAAGGCTTGTTCCAAAAAAAAAAAAAAAAAAAAAAAAATAGAAAAATTCAAATAAACCCCTACAACATCGTTAAATTAAAAAACTTTTTAAAGTTTTTGGATACTGCTAACATTTACAATTACTTAGTTTTGTTATCACTTTCTTTACGAATACATACTTAAAAAAATCTGATGTGTACACCGCATGACTTCCTTGTACAGAATATTAAATTACACTCAATTTTCCTTCATTTCATTTAACATACTGAATTAACAGTTAACGAATTTTGAATTAAATCTACTTCCTCGATAGCGTATAAACCAAAATAGAATAAAAGCAATCTTTAGATTTCACTATATTTATTTACCATAGCCACACTATGGCACTAGGTTCACTTAACAGCATTACATCTCATCCATTTTATAAGAGTGAGCAAAAATTATAGCATCTGAAGAATTACCAAAAGTTCTATTCAAATACTACAATAAATCTAAAATGATGTATAAAAGAAATTAAACAAATAAAAAACAGTTTTTCGCAGAAGATTCGGCGTCGCTTACTTAATGCGCGTGCGCTACTAATTAATTCAGTTCTCACTTCGTGGTAAGGCAAAAATACATAAAAATTCAAAATATTTCCATTAAAAATTTAAAAGATATAGAAAAACATAAACCACCAAGTACAGTTAAAACAATTTTTACAATTAAAATTACAATTTGTGTGCAAAAACCAGTTAATAGCTTAAATGATAATTTGAGAACGAATCAAGCATAATATAATTCTCAACAATAAAAGACGTTACTTTTTCATTGCGAAGCTTAGTTTCTCTAGATTGTAACAAATCCACTATTCTGCTAAGCACCAAATGTAAATATGGACACGCTCATTACCAAAAATTAGGCTTAGCCGCACGTAAAAAACTTTTAAATTGTTGATAATGCCACAATTATTGCATGCAGGTTAACTAAGGGCATAAAAATTTTAATTGAAAGATAAGAACATAATTCAACCATTTTTAATGCAAAAAAATGCACAATTTACAAACTTATAAAAATACAGAAACTGAGTTCACTGAGCCAAGTAACATAGTGGATATATATGTATATATTTATATACTTTTGGTCCAGCCCATCGCAACCAAAGTGCGAGATGCATATCTACATGTCATAGCAGCCATATACACAAAATTTCAACATTCTGAAGCTACTCGTTTTTGAGTTATACATATGTCCGCACAGATGCCACAAAAAAATCTATTCAGAATCCATTTTAAATCAGTTTTATGATTATGGGGGGGGGAAGAGTCCTTTTTCTGTCCTTACGCACGGATGTCACTCAAAAACATCATTAAATCACATTCGATAGCGATGAAAATAGATATTTTCATTGAAATATGATACCCGAAATTTTTTTCGATTACAATACTTCCTTTTTTACTTTGTACAAGGAAGTAAAAAGTAACATTTTATACAACTTCATATGTAGTTGTTGGAAGATTAAACATTTTTTATCTATGTTAGATCTTCCAACAACTATGCATAATTAGAATTAAAACTCAAAATATTACATGATGTAAACTTGAAACAGCAAGTGCGACTTACAGAGCAGCAAAATTTTTGTTTGCATGAATCATAGCAGGCGAATAAAACAAGTTTTAATCACATCATAAGTGATACTGCAGAGGGATAATAGAGATTTCTATTTATTTAAGCACATTAAAATTTCAACATGGGCAAGTTAGTTAATTATTTCATACTGATGCTTGACAAAAAGTATTTTTAAAGATTTGATGCATACTTGGAAAGTGAAGATAAAGCAAGTACAGCCCCAGAGCAGTTCTTTATACATTGAATTTATGAAGTTGTCTTCAGTTTTCAGATATGAAAAACCTTAATTTTCAACCAAAGCTTGTGAATGTTCAAAATAATTCTTTAAAATTTTTCAACTTTGCTAGAGTTAGATTGGTTTGTATTAAAGTACACCATTCCAGTAATTGAACAAAAGAACTGATAGATGCAATACAGAATAACACAACAGCTTCAACGTTAATACTTAGAAACACCGGTTCAATTAAAATGAGAAATAAATACACAAGACAAAAGTCACAATGATTCAAAACCTTCAAAATAAAACTTTAGTCTTGCAAATAATGATTGGTTTCGCTAATTTGATTATGGCAAAGCATTCAAGGGCTGCCTGCAGAAAGGGATGCCTTTGGGGATGACTTCCTTAAGAAAATGGGCTGATGTCAATGTCACACATATGTGGAAAATGACAAAAATGCTCCTGCAGCTACCTCGTTTGCCTGGAATTGAATCCAAGTCAAACAACCAGTGTTCTGCAACTTTATCACTTGGCTGCTGGTAGGCCCACAAATAGTGAAAATTTCTACAAAATTCCCCCTTAAAATAATGTAGAGGAAAAAAAAATTCCTATAGCCTTTTTTAAACAACACAGTAGAAATATTTTCAAAATTTTTTATGATTTATCAATAATAGCTGCATTTCTACATCTTGCTGAATATTTGCTTTCAACATCTTGCTCATATATATAAGAATATATTTGCTACATCTTGCTCAATATTTGAACTAGTTGTACTAAATTTATGAAAATATATATTTAACAAAAGCTCTGATGAGGAAATAATATAGCATATACTTCATGCATAGCATTTCTTTATTTGCACTGTAAGCAGAAATGAATACTGTGGTCCCATGTCACATATATAAAGATGCAAAGTGTGTTATTTTTAAGTCACTACTTCTGTATTCAAGGAGAACTATAGACTATTTTACTTAGTTAGCTATCAAGACCTTCTTATTCTTCCTGACAGGCCTATGTTAAAAAATTTTAACATCAACTTATGACTCATACACTGTTTGATTTATAAAGAAGCTTTTATGAAGACTTCTTAGGGAAAAAACTGAAGTTTGTATAACAAAACATTGATGTAGAGAGCACATTCTGCACACGTTTTAGTGTTTAAGGGTCTTATATCTTGATGGCTACCATGCAGTATGGTTACTAAAGAAGGTTTATATTTACATTGGTAGTTAACTAGACTCCAGTTAAAGTAAATATAATAAACTGCACATATGTGGAGTTCATTACTCAATGCACAATAATCCAAGCTAAAAAATTGTTGGTTGATACACTAAAAACTACTTGCATTCAGAGATACAACTAAATAGTTACTATCGTAATTTTAAATGAAGATAATTAATGATTGTAAGAATACAAACCTTCCAAGCACCTCCCCAAATTTTTCTAACCAGCTGCTCAGCATTTTCAACATCTTCTAATACTTTCCGTACTAAATGTTCAGCTTGCTTAGCAGCTCTAGCAGTTTGCTCAGCAGCTCTATTATGCAAAGACATGTATAAGCTACCGAAGTCATCTGACTCGCTTGGCACCTAGAATGAAATTGAAATGAACATATGTAACAAATATACCAGATACTTGAAAATAATAAGTTTGAAAGTACAGGATTTTTTTAGAATACTTGAGTTGAATTAAGTCAGTTCTTTAAATACTTGAACCCTTAGTCTGTAGAGAAATATATGCAAGAAACAAATTATAAATATACTAGACAACAGTCTAAAAATATCAGCTATAAACTAGAACAAAAAACAAACAATTATTATGAATCGATATCGCCAGCCATTAGGTGGCACTTCAGGCACTCAATCTTCAACAAAACAGTTGATTTCTGAGTGGAGGAATGCAGTCATAAAGGTGCTATGCCTAAGAATCTGAAAGTATGAGCCTAATAACTCAAAGGGTTGAAAGCTACATATTAGTAATATAAGCAAATCATGTAATGCATGTACAAATCCTTCATCATTTATGTGAACATCACTCTGAAATTAAAAATTTATTTTGATATCAACCTCTGAAATTAAAAAATTATTTTGAAACAAAACTTTATCATTACAAGACTACCTAAAAGTTACTTTGAAAAGTAACTTTGTTAGTTAAGAAAAAATGATTTCATGAAATTATCATCATACTCCAAAAATTAAACTGCAACAACATGCTAACTTTCACATATGCCTTGAAAATGATAATATTGAAGGGATTTAGATAATATATATATGTATACATGTAATTAGACTGTGACATTACTGTATAGACTGGCCAGAAAGTAAGTTGCAAAGCATTTGGCGATGGTGAAGCCTAACTGCATAGTAAGATGGATACATAAACCAAAAAACTTCCAGACGTGACCATTTTGAACCAATTTTTATTCCTTTGAAATACACATCATCACTATGGGTATGCTATTTATCCCACAATTTTATACAGCTTACATCTTCTTAAACAACGGACAAAATTAAAAAAGTAGACTCTGGATGTTGAGGGGCAAGCCAACACAGCGAAAAGCAGTAGAAAAAAAGAACAAAAAAGAGAAGAGAGGGGAAGTCGTGATGCAATTACCTTTTATACCACTTTAGATCACATGATAGATTAATGTCCAAATGCTGTGTTCAGATTTAATCTATAAGTGTGCACCAGAACTGCAGGGAGAAATTATTCGTTTGTTATTCTTTGAATGAAGACAGGAGTTGTTAAAAGGCTAATATTAATTTATTATTTGAAAGATTAGATATTTTATGTTACATATATACGTGTAAAGCAAAGCCATCGTATTTACATAAATTAAAGCCATTTTATTTCATATATATATATATGTGTGTGTGTGTGTGTAAAATATAAAAAATACGATGGCTTTGCTCTACACGAACAGGCAACCTCTAATTAACTTTCCACAATTTTAGGATCTTCCCTCTAGACCAGTACTTTCCAGAATACTCTGGCATGTTATATAACTGCCACTCTAAATAGCTCTACGTGGCATTTTTAGTCAGACTGCTTCCTGCCATCGCCTGCTATACAAATGCTTCACTGCTCTGCCTCTTCCCTTTGTTAAAAATGTTTATTGCGCCAAAAGTCTAAATTTAATATTATTTCTATTTAAACCGTTATTAGATATGTAATCTGCAGATCGTCAAGAAAATGATCTGCCATTTTAAATGAATAAATATATGGAGTTTTAAAGTGAAATTCTTCTGTGCCTTCAATTCCGCTGCCTTCCACTTTGCAACGACCGCACCCGGACTCTGATGTGACCCGATTGCTAAGCTTTATCATTTCGAATGCCCATCTACAGCAAATATCATATATATATATGGAAAGATTGTAAAATTTTACTTTAGTTTGCCATATGAAATGTATGTAAAGATGACAATTTTTCTAGTACTGAAATTGCATATGATTCAAATTTTATTGTCATGCTATTTTCTTTGCGAAAAATAACCAAAATTTACATGTACATCCCGCGAAATATTTTCCTCATGTTTACAAAAATTTTACACAATCAAAAGGAGTTGATGATGAAAGCATGTCTGCACATATATCTTTCTGGAGAAAACTGTTCAGCCCACATTGTCCTATAATGGAAGACATCCAAACCGTTTTATTTTACTCTCACTTAGGTAACAACATAGACTATACCTGTCTCTCCTTTCTTATTTAGAAAGATAACTGCAGTATTTTGTATAGGCTAGCTAAAGGTAACACAAACATTTTATCATCATAAGCAATCTACTCATATCTCAATCTGGTAAAATTATCTCTAAACTCAGGAAAGTCCAAAAAAGTATCTTTGAATTTTTCTTTTAGCTTTAGCTTTCTTTCACAATGGAAACACTTCTGAGCCTTAAACATTAATTTATCACAAGCACAGGAAAAATACTTAATAGGATAACCATTATGGCCATTCTTTAAAACAGGAAATACACCTAAATTCAATAGAATGCTGTCACAAAAAAAAAAGTGTAACACAGCAGACAGATACACTGACTACAAAAAATAATTTTCCCACTTTCACTTTATAGCACGTATACAATATAAGATTACAGTTTAGTGAAGAGTTGAAGTAAAAGAAAAATTGGCATTGCTTATTCTGTGACAAAAACCTCTGTTGATCAACAAGGCCTAAAGGATTAAATTTACATGTCTCACAGAGACAAAATTAAGTACATAAAACAATTTTATCACGTTATGGGAAGAATTTAAATGAGGGAAGTCTTGGCAAAATACTAACCAATGAGCTCTCATCAGGAAGAACAGCTGATGGAAACAATCTTTTCCTCAAATTAGTTTCTTCTTCTACATCCATATATTCTGAGCTATCTGAAAGTGAAAGTTCCTCAAATATTTCAGGTGGAAGGGGTTCAGGAAATTCAACAGGATCATTCAAAAGTGCACTAAAAGTAGGAACAGCAGTTGAGGCTACAGCACTTGCAGAGGCAACATTTGAAGTAGTAGCACTAGAGGTCACAGCGCACGTAGGGGCAGCACTTGAAGTGGTAGCATTAGATGACAAATCCATTCTGAAAAAATGCTGAAATAATTAAAAAAATCATTATTTCAAAATGCTACATTATGGCAGTTCAAATGCACTATGGTTCATACTGACAAGCAAAAGATCAGTTAATGATGCCCCCACTGATAAGTGGCTTTACATATAATTTGTAAAGTAGAATCTTTGTTCTCATATTGCTTAACAAAAGCTGTACATTAATATTCAGAATAATAAAGCAGTTTCATGAATTGCTGGATGAAAAAAAAGGGTGGACAAAAGACCATGTAACAGAAGTACTTTTTTTAGATCAGCTACAGAGCTTACTAAAGGAGAATCAAATTTACAGTTTGCCAATTGCTAAGGGATATCAAGCTATAGGAATATCTCTTTCATGAACAATGATAAATCATTAAAATGATTTCTTAATTCTAGCAAAATATTGCTAAATTTAACAGCAAAATATTATATGTAAATATATATAATATTTTTTAACTCTCCATGAAGCTAACAAGTAATAATATCGGTGATTAAATAAAAAATTTATAATATTTTCATAAATACTAACCATACAAAGGTATTATGTATATGCTTATTTGCTAGTATATACATATACTGTTATACATTGTGGTGTTATATATATATATATATAGATCTTCTGTGTTATAGTAGTGTTATATATATATAGATCTTCTGTGTTATAGTAGTGTTAAATATATATATAACACTACTATAACACAGAAGATCATTCAGAAGGAAACTAACAAAATGTTTTTCTGAATGGTAAGACTGATATTCTGAAAGCTTTGATTTAGTTGGCTATTAAATAAACAATTGAAGAAATAGTTTTTAACTTACCAAAAAACACCCTAGTTTTAACTTTACAAAACACTGCTTGAAATATATACAAAAATAAAACATAATTAATCTGACAACAAAATACAAAACTTATGATAAATTTTGGTACTTTGGAAAAGAAATTATTTGGAAAACATGTATCCATTAAGTGACAATTTATAAAACTTAATAAACATTTTTAAAAATATTATAGACAGTAACTATAAGACGTGTTCAAATAAAAAAGTACGAAACGTCGTAACAACCAGTACAGATTTAATTTGAATATGTCACTTTGGCATAATGTAGTGAGACATCTAAACATGTGAATGTAGTGTATGACATGGTTATGTGCATGCGCGGTAATGCATAGACACTACATTCACATTTAAACATGTGAATGTAATGTCTGGTTGTGTGTCTGACATGGTTTTGCATCACGCACAGGTGCCCACACATGATGCAGGAGAGAAGCAGGCAGTTGCGTTTTCTCTCCAATTGATGCGATGACATCATGCCATTAACAATGCAAAATTGAATGCCTGAGCAACAAGGCGTTGTCAGATTTTTGACTGTGGAAGGGGTTAAACTAGCTGATATTCATTGCCGGATAGTGGCCATATATGGGAAAAATATTTGTACCTTTTTATTTGAATATCCTTTATACAAGGGAGAGGAGGAAGAATTTAGTTTCTTGAACTCGCACAATTCTATTAAATTGCAGTTTAGTTCACAGTACTTTACACGCTTTTTTTTTATTAAATTTGAAATGACTTTTGCTGAAATCAGACTCTCATCTGATCCCAATTACAAACACCACCAGACAGATACAACTTCAGATTTCTCCTTCACTATTCAAGATTACTTCTCTAAGTAGGCACTGCAAATATTTAAGATAGTTCCTATCAGTTTAGCAAAACTGTTTTCTAAAATATTTTTTAGATCTATGAACTGATTATTAAAATTTCATTAGGCAATTTATTACCACTTAGCAACTAATTTTATAGCTCAGTCTGACACAAACCAGTTCTTGAAAACTTTTAATTCCACCATATGAATTAAGCAATTTATTAATAATTTTTAGAATGCATAACTGAAAAATGTATTTTAGAATTCACATCAAAATAGTTCATGAAGAAAATTACAGCAAAAGACAAAGAAAAGTAAAATGACATAACAATTATAAACTAATAAAACTTCCAATTACCTCCAGAAACGTTAAATGTAAAAAAATCACAGCTATGCTTTCAAAAGGTCAGAAACCCTAAAATATAAAAGTTACAAAAAATTCAATGAATAAAGTGTCTTAAAACAATACACACTTTATTGACTACAGTCATAAATGAACAAGCTTTCTTACTAGATCACAATATTTTAAGATACGCTAATGAAATCAATTTTAGAAGAAATACTTTTACCAGTACATTTGTAAAATATCAAATTTACATAATATAAATGTGATATTTTCAGATCAGGTTTAGCTGACACTTTTTGGTCGTATTCTACCACAGATTTTATCAAGTTAGTACCAATACACTAAACATAAAGTGACCCAATTGATATAAATAGCAATATATAATGAATAACTTAAACTATGATACTTTTCAGCTATAGTAGGTATTAAGAAATCAAATTGCCAAATACATACTTCACAACATGAAAATAATCCAAGTAAAACATGCACAAAAATAAAAAAAATTCTGAAAAATGTTAATGTAACAGAATTATCTATTTTCTTGCACGTAATTATTGCAAATGCAGCTAAATATAGCTTTGAAAGCACTTTTGAAGGACATTCATTTCCTAGGCACTGATGCCATACACATTCTGCTAGATACGACTTAAAGGTGAATCTCAGCCATTTGTAGCACTCATTAAAGAGAAAGGCATTTATTATATTTTTCCAAATTACTTTATTAAACATGTATACTATTTACAATTATGGCTATATAATTAACTTTCTAGAACTGTCAAAGGCACTGTATTAACTTTTTCAGGCTATGGTATATGCAAATATTAGCTATAATTTACTGAGATAAGTGTGCTAAATGTAAATAAGTAGATAATGACAAAATTTCGGCCATTTATCTATCAAAATACATATATTTATACTATCACACTCAAAACAGTTAATTCAGTGATGATGCATAGTAGGCTTGTTTTCAATTCATAATTCCATTATTTTTCTTTTAAAGCAATTTTGTTATCTTGCATTTATTATATGATGGATTTGGAACAATTTAAATTATTAATGGCAGGCGTTAAAATCGATAACTACTAATAACTAAGTGGTTATTATCAAAATAAAAATCAGAAATGACTGTTTTTAAAGAAAGCAATAACACTCATTTATCAAAAATACTGCTAACATTCTCATATTCTATCGTTTGAAAGTTTTTAACTTAAAAGAAAAATTTAAATATTATTGACAATGTTTAAAAAAGTACTTGATGATGAAAATGACCTTCTAAGATAAACCTAAGCATACAAATGTTACTCCTCTCCGAAGCATCATCATATTACACCACCTAGGTGGCTCTATCTGCACCAAAAGTTCCAAGTGAATTAGAGAATGATGAACTCTTAAAACTTTTATAAAATCATTTAGCACCAAGACAACCGTCTAGTATCACAATATTACTTTTATCAACTTATCAAAAATAGGACAAACTTATCTCCAATTATGAAGTAGATTTGCAATGTGATATTGCTGAATGTGAATTTACTGTTGGTAGATACAGTAAAAAGGTACTAATAACCCGATATTTTCATACAAAAGTGAAATTTATTCCTGTCATCTGAATCAAAGAGTTATTAATTTTAATGCTTTTGTTGACCGAGGCTTAAAAACAGAAAGGTGCAAGTCATCGAAATCACAAGTATTAAATAACAGCAAAATTAGCCTGAAACATACTAATAAAGCCTCAAAAAGTAATCAGCAATAAAAAAAAGAGGAATATGTCTAAAAATCAAAGCAAAGCTGAAAGATGCGATATCAAATCGGCAATGAAATACAAGGAAAATCTCACTGATTTGGAAAACTTGACAAATAACCAGCACTTCTGTTGTGGGAATAACATTTTATTGAAGGATTGCTGAATAAAGCCACAGTTTTGTTAAGTGTAAATCATGCAAATCAACTGGATATATGTAAAATTACATGTATTAAAACATTTTAAAAGACCAAGCAATCCTGAAATATAAAAAACCAAGCTGGCCAAACTTGGCGACTTTTGGCAATTTCTAATTAAATCAGTGATAGCCATTTATTCAATGTTCAGTAGACTTGCCCTTGCATTTCCACCAAGTTTCGCTTCTTTTGATATTCATGTTACATTATACAAAAGAAATATAATTTCACTAAAATTATCTATCTATGTATATAATTCATAATAGCATTTTCCCTTTGGGAAAAGTTCAAGTGAAGGTGTATGATATCGTAATAAACATTTGTATGTCATTCCTAATGGATATGATCCATTTTTACAAAGAATATAGGTTAGAAACCTAAAAATTAATCTAGATGAAATTGATGAAAATACAGAAAATAAAATCCTAAAGACATCATTGATACTGCAGAAATTTTTTCAGAAATAATGACTTTCATAATCAAACTGAGATTATGTGATACATCTATGGCTAGCCACATATACCTTATGCTTCATGAGAAAAGGTTGGAAACAATTTGAGGCAGCTAAACTCACTTATGAATGCAGATTATCCTGTAAAAGAAAAACTGATGCTATATAGTCTAAGGAATTCAATGTATTTCTGCAAACTGGACTTTTTTAAGACAAAGCCTCATTTACAAACTTATCAAGGAAGCAGTATTCTGCAAACTATTTTTATGTAAAGAGGGACATTAAGCTGCATAGGTTAAGCTTTGTAATTAAACTATTACAAGTCTAACTCAGTAACTGATAAAAAACTACAGCTTATTTTGATATTGCTGTCCATGGTAAAACTAGAGATGAATCCTGAAAAAATCTTTTTACTTAAGGTTACATAACATGCACTAGAACAGAAAGAAATGAACACTTTCAAACAAGAATCAAACATTTATGCCACATGGCAGAAAACATTAAGATACCGAGATCACTGTTGATCTCAATACCTTATGTATGCAACAATAAAAAAATCATCAGAAGTTTTACCAATTTTTAGGCATGGTTACTTATTCCTGATTCATATCAAATGTTTCTTCTATTACCTATTCTTTATATAAACTTCTGCATAAATGTAAGAAATTCTGCTAAACAACGGAATGCGAGAAAGCTTTCATTAAACTCAAAAAAGAAATATCCAGTGACAGAATACTAAAAGTCTTCAATTTAAAATTTCTTTACTATGCTGGCCACAAATAATAGTTGAGTTGGAGTTGCAAGTGTATTATTGCACATTATCAGTTTTGTTACCATTCCTTAACAGAGGCTAAAAGAAATTACTCTCAACTTAATAGAGAAGCCTGAGCAATCACCTCTGACATCTCTCACTTTTTCAATTACTTTTATGGTTGCCATTTTGTTAATCAGGCTCTATTCAGAATATTCTAATGAAGAGCAAGCAATCGTAAAATGGTAGCTTGATTTCTGTACTATGCTTCTTATTTAGCAGGATTTGATAACATTAATTTAGAAAAAGGTTGGAAAATAAGAATTACGTTGTTTATCTAGAACTCCTGTTATCCACAATTACTTATCTGCAGATATGTTTAAAATTGCTTAAGTCCATCAAATATGTACAACTGTTTTTGAAATATCAAGTGACACTTCAACTGCAGATGTTGTCATAGAAGAAATAGAGAAAAGATCAGTAGTTAATGCAGATAAAATGAAAACTTCAATTAAGTTGTATTAACATTGATTACATTTCAGATAACAGTATTTCTTTAAGAATAATTGCATTCCCCCCCCCCCCAAAAAAAATTCAACCTGAGATGATGAAAGAGTTGCATGTCACACATACTGGATTCAAAATTTAGAAGTTAACTAGACACTATTGCATACAGAACACCAATAAATATAGCAAAAACCTCGTTAAATCTTTTCAAGACTGTTCTTGAGCGAAATATAATCTTGGCAAGGTGCTCTTTTAAAACTGCATTATAACAATTAACAACTGAAATCGAATTCATACAGATTACACAGGATCCTTTCAAAGATTTTATTATCTACTCATTATACATGCAAAATCCCCCACAAGTTAAAAATTAAAGTATTGCAAAAAAGGAACCAACTCAGAAACTACTACAGAAATACTCACTAAAATTTTTACAACTTGGCTATCCTCTAGTTATAGTTTTACTCCCTTTTGACTAATAAAACATCCAAAAATTTCTACCATGTAAACGCAATGAAACAAATTCATTGCATTAAAACATCCAGTAACCACACACGCCTTAACTTTACAAGACCAATAAAAAGCAATACTAATCAAAATCTTTCTGACCATGTAAAAATACAACAAATTCTTTCCCAATATGCAACTCCTTCAGCAAATGGAAAGTCACCACTAGAAATGCATTTAAATCACAAAATTTATATCAAACATAACATGTTCATGAACTATGAAACAAAATCTGAGTAAGAGATTAAACTTCACACTTCATAATGAAAATTAATCCAGGTTATAATCAAGTTATCAACCCTTATGCTACTGAAAGAAATGCGTTAACTACAGATCAAGATATGGGAGAGCATGACCAGCAGCATATTTTTTTGCCACCAGTCAGTAGAACCATAACAGTAACTCATCCTTCAACTTACCTTCAAGGTAATGTTCAGTCTTAAAAGATTTTTACTTTGTTGCATTAATCAATATTAACATCTAGCTTCTTAAACAGAAGAGAATAATTATATTTTTCCATAATGCTTTGCTGAACATCTACAACAGTATGAAACTTTGCTACATAACTTTCTAAAAGGACACATTTGAGTTACATTAAACTATCACTGGTGCAGTATCAGCTCTTTCTGTTTATGATATATATATGTAAATATTAGATATGATCTAGTAAAGCATGTATGTTAAATATAAAATAAATTTGTATTGATAGAGTACTACCATTCATCCATTAAAATAAGTGAGTTCATGCCTTCACAGTCACTACAAAATCATAACATACCTATACATCAACAATGAAAGCATATGGGAATGAAGTATTAAAAATTGCACAAACAGAACGATATCTGCATTGGATATTAATGCTATAGCTACCATCTATTTAAAGTATTTTTAAAGCAGTGTAGTTCATTTACTTTTCAGCAGATTCGCGAGTAATTTTTGCAGTGATAGAGATTTTCTATCATCTAACATATAAACAAAAAAAAAAAAAAAAAGACTTAGTATTACTGTGTTTTACTTTTTAATAATTTAATATTTTCATTTATTCCAATATAAAATGGTTAAAGTACTCTGGAATATGTTTATGTCTACTGTCCATACTGAGAGAAAAAAATTTCAGCGATAAAACTGAATGAAAATTGGTATGTTGATTGAATTAAAAAGTTTCTGAAGTAAAAAAAAAAAATAGAGATGTATATTTTTCTTCATTATAGTATATAGAAATGCTTTTATTCAATAAACCAACATTTCTGAACACAAATACAAAGGTTCTGGGAGAGGAGAATCCTTTTAAACAGGATTTAACATAAAAAGAAAAAAAAGGCAAAAATTTACCTCAAGTTTAAAGAGACTGGAATTCTTGAAAAATGTGCTTAATATGAAATAAAATGTCTTAGTTTTGTTCTTCAAAATTTCTCTTCAAACGTAATAAGTTAAATAGTAAAACTTATGCTACAATCAGCTATATATTATGATAATGTATTCAAAGGATGCTTCCCTTAACAGAAAGCATCAAGAGAAATTTACTCTGGAAACTGATTTGTGCTTAAATTTTATACAGTCAATTTTATTCCCAAAAATCAAACTCATTATGAACTATAAGTTTTACCTATTTTATTGGTACCTGGCACTTGATAACAAAATGCTTTACTTTTATCACACAGCGGTGAGGAAAGACTCAAATTTTAATTCATTATTACACCAATACAAGCACTTTCAGCATGCTCATATACTTTGGTTTAATATCCTCCTTATTTTATAACCTTGTTATTAAAACCCAATACAAATTCTTTCATGGCTATTTTCCTTTGTCTAAGTGCATATATTTATATGAATCATTTACTACTTCTTATACAAATTGAGTTTGTACAAAATTGTTTGAAGGCAGATACAGAAATAACTTATGTATTTCACTCTCACACATTTAAAAGGAGTCAAATATCCACAACTCAGATGAGTTTTTTAACTCTATGATAGTTATGTTTAAATCAGCAAAATACATATCCATCTTAAAATTAATCAATCTGGACATATGATTTCAGTTTTTTCCCCCTCAACTCTTTTCTTCTGTTCACAAGGTAGAGCTCATTTGGCATCTTGGTTGACAACACAATCCACTTTTTCCCACTAATAGCACAGAGGCTTCAGAAACATTCAAGCTGCATTGGAGTCATGAAATGATTGAAAGCAAAATATAAATTCTCTGTCTATACCATAGGTTAACAGATTTGAACGCAAACTATGAAAAACCATATAAATTTTGAAAGCATCCTAAGGAATACTATTAGAAATTTGATATTCTTCCTGTGCCAGTAACTATATAAAAAGATTTTTGGATCAGTAGATTTGCCCCTATTTAATATAAACACAAAAGCACTATAACCCAAAGTGAAATTCAAATCTAGGCATATAGATATATCACAGCTGAATCTTTTAACCACAATACCAAAGGACAAGTAGTAACAAAATGAATAAATCCTAGAGTACGGTACGGCCTTCGCGCGATTTTTGGCAAATACACTGAATAAAAAATATTACTGCATCCTTAGATTAAATGATGCAATAACATACCTGCAGACTACTCTACATTAATATACAGTTTCCTAAATCATGTTATATTTGAATTTAAAATATCTGACAACTACAGATGCTGTTTTCAAAAAGCAAAGTTAGAATATTTATGTAAAAAAGAAATTATGCCTCTTAAGGAGAAAACGTAGTGTACAGTATTTAATTGAAGATAATACATATAAAATCAAGCAAATAATACTCCACATACATTCATTACAGTAAACAAAACCGATACGAAACGTAAGTAAATGACTAAATAAAATACATTATTTACCTTTTAAAGCAGCTGCGAAACCAACCTCTTCTAATAAAGAAATACAACAAAAATAGATTGATTAAAAAAAGGGGGAAAACTGTTTTAAGAGTACTAAGCTAAGAGCAGAAACAAAAAAAATTTAGAAAAAGTAACGAAGGCCAAAGAAGAGAACAACCACTACAACAACTGACGATGAACTAACCGTACAATTCTAGGGTACAGAAAGATTATTATGAACGCAGTGGCGCTGCTCGTCATCTAATCATTAGCTAAATGAAAACATAAAGAGGCTTGATTCTAGCAATAAAGTGAAATTCTAGCAGAAGGAAGAGATAGGGGAGAAAAGGCCTTATTTGAAGCTTTAAAACAAAGATTTGGGATGAAATAAAGCTAAACAAAAATATGTAGTATAACTACATTATATATTAAACAACTTTATTCAGCTTTGTAAAAGGTATAAACGCATTTTGAAATTTTGTTGCATACTGAGTACTTTCGGGGGGGGGAATTATTGAACTGCTATTAAAATATTAAAAATAATCAATAAAATAGTCTAAAGAAATCTTGAGAAATACCGTAAGAAATACTAAAGTAACTCTGAAATACTTTGAGAAACAATCAGTTGGTACTAGTGAAACTTTCTAAGTCTTAAAAGTAATTCCCTTCATCATCAATGCCCTTTTGCAGGCGAATTTTCCAAAGGTTAAATACTTCGAATCCTCAATTTCTTGGAATTGATAAAAATGTGCTTTTATAGCCTGATCAGTCTCATCTTCGGAATGAAAACGACATCCACTTGAATTTTGCTTTAGGACAAAGCGTAGCCAAAAGCCACACATAACAAGATCAGGAAAATAGTGGACGGTCTACAATTTTAATGCATTTTTTTCAAGAAATTGAACTGTCAGTTTACTGAATGACAAGATTCATTACCATGATCAAGGATGAGTCCCTTAATTTTTCCATTTTAAAGAATTTCCAGAAAACATTTAGCAGTGAACTAGTTAGCTGTTACTGCTTTCTGTCCCTCTAACTTGATGGCTTTGACTGGCGACAACGACATACAATATTTTTTTCACTACTGATTGTTTTTTCTTACCGTTGCTGATATGGGCCCGATTTCAAAGACCCTTAGTTTATTCTTTTTGACATGATGGAACTTCAAAAAACGGAACGTATGTTTCATTCCCAGTTATGATTTTCGAAATAATGATTGAAACCAAAAGTAATGCGGTACCCACCCTCACTAAATAATTTTAGGGTTTCTTTCCTGATTCTGACGCACTACACGTTTTAGTTTTCTGCTGATTTACGGAGGATTTAACAACGAAGTGATTTTTTTATTCTCTATGAATAATTTCATATATAGCTGCGGATTCAATGTTATGTTCTCAGATCCCTGTAGAAAGGACAGTCTGCAATGTTCTGCAAGGTGAAGCTTTATGAGAATATTTCCTTGACCTAAGCTACTAGAAGAAAAGGACTCTTAAAACACGGTGAATTCAGCGAGAGTTTGCTTCTGGTCACTAAAACTTTTGTTTATTTCTTCATCTATTAAATTTAGCAGTTACTTTTCCCAATAGCTTTCTTTTCATCGTTTCAAGGGCGTAGTATCAACGGTATTTTTGACATCCCAAAGTTTACTTACGTGCAAAGTGCAGTTTTATTAAAAATCTGAGAAAGCATTTAATTTGTGTAATTAAATGTTCTCCAGACCCCGATAAAGCCCGTGTACACGAGGAGGCAAAATTGCTCAGCAACACTGTATCCTCGCCGACTTGTATCTCGAGAGCATTCCGTCTACACAATGCGATTTTGTTTCTAAGTCCCTCAGCTGCCCTGTCAGAGCAGCCAAAGCAGATTGTATCCAATAGGAAACCTCCATCGGTCTCACAACAATCATGATAATTCGCAAGGCTTTAATGCCTTAATTTCCAGGGTTTGCTATTAAAAACAGGTAATAATAATATTAGTAATAATGAACAGGAAGCTTAATAACAGACAAAAATAACAGTGATTAAAATTGCCAATAATGCAAGCTATATAAAAGTTTTATATTAAAAAAGAAATGAATGAAACCGGAAAAGAAAGAAATTGAGTGTGAAACGTGATCTATACATGCAAAATATAAAAAGTACGATGACTTTGCTTTACGCGAACTGGCAACCTCTAATTAACTTTCCGCAATTTCTGGATCTTTTTCATTTAATTTTATATGCCAATAGCCACCTGCTAAATCCAATGCAGAGTATATTTTTGCATTCGTTAACTGATCTAAAACAGCGTCTGTTTTAGGGATTGGTTCAGAACCTGTTTTGGTAATTTGAATAAGTTTTCGAAAATCAATACATAATCTAGATTTTGATTGTTCATCTCTCTTGTTTCATTCAATTTCAACTATTTTAATGAAAAGGACTTTGATAGAAAATTTCGTTTTTCAATGAACATTTTGAAGAAAGTTGAGGACTTTCATAATTCTAATTTATTATTTAATATTATTTGACGTATATTATTGTCATATAATTCTAAATTAGGTGTTTAGTTCTAAATTATATGTTTATTTACAAATTATAAGTTTTTTGTAAAATTATATAATTAAGAATTTTCTAATTATATGAGAAAGGGCGTGAGTTATGATAGGGCATAGCTAAAGCCTGTACGCTATGTCTTAGATGTTTTCCACGTCTTTTCCCATATTTAAAACTTTTCTTGCTTCACTAATATACGACTGCTTTACTCTCCCGGCCTCTTGTTTTGAGAGGAAGGTCTAAAATATAAAAAATACGATGACTTTGTTCTACGCAAACAGACAATCTCTAATTAACTTTCCTCAACTTCAGGATCTTTCCCCTAGACCAGCACTTTCGAGAACACGCTGGGCTGTTATGTAACCGCTACTATAAATAGCTCTACGCGCCATCTTTCGGCACACTGCTTAATGCCATTGGCTGCTATACGAAAGCTTCGTTCTATTTTTTCGTCTTCCCGTTGTTAAAAATATTTTTGACATCAAAATTCTAAATATAATATTATTTCTATTTAAACAATTATTTGATATGTGATCTGGAGATCTTCGTCTAAAGAAAAGTGATCTGCCATTTTAATTGAATAAAGATGTGGAGTTCTTAAACTGAAATTCTTCTGTGTCTTCCACTTTGCAACGAGGACTCGATTCTGACCTGCTTGCTAAACTTCATCATTTCCAATGTCCATCTACTGCAAATATCATATATATATATATATCTGCATATACATTCAATCCTTCATTGGTATTGTAAGGTATTTTCTCCCTCCTTTCTGCATGCAATCGTCGTGTAACGGTAGCACACTCGGCGAGTATTCGAGAGATCTAGGTTCAAGTCCCGGCGAGGGCATTGCTCATTTTCATGTTTCCTGCTTCAAAAATAACCAAATGACTCTACAACATAAAAGAAGAAAAATAAAGCAATTACCGCTGTTGTGTCGCGAATTCTGTGTCGCAAAATTTAAGTGTTTTTTAGTCATTTAAGTAATCAATTATTTAAGTATTTTATTTGTATTTGTATTTGATTTTTTAAATATGAAAATTTGAAGAGCGTAATGAATACATATATATTTGTAAAGAGTGTATTTAAAATCTTTAGGCAATTATTTTTTTTTCTTCAACGGTTCAATTTTCTAATGAAGAAAGTGGAGCGTCTTTTAACGAAAGTAACATCTCTGGGAATAGCTTTAAAATGACAGTTGCAACTGAGGGCAGTATATCGTTGTTTCCCTTGTCTTTGTCACCAAACAGTAAATGGATATCGTAATTGGCTCCTCGCAATTTCACTTGCACTATCACTTTGTGAATGTTGCCTTGCTTATAGCTTCGGAAGAAAGGGAAAGGTTGTAAATTGGATCTTGAAGGGGCAGTTTTTTGTTGTTTCTCCTTAGATTTTTCTCTTGTTAGCAAGGGGGGTCGAATTTTTAGTTTCCAGTTTTCGCAGGTGTTAGATTTTTCAACCGTCAATTGTAGACAATGACTTTATTTTGATTCGTTCGAGGGGTTTGAATTTGACTTGTTAAAGTTTAGTGAAAAAAACTCGGGTTGGTGAAATTTAATTTTATGTGTAACTTTTGGACCAGTAATATTTAATGGAGGAGAAACCGAGTTTTCCTCGGTTCTTACGCGAGTTTAGAAGCTAGTTTTTGAGTGGAGTTGAGTTTTGATACGGAGAAGAGAATTAGCAAAAAGGGCTTTTGGCGCTGCGGCCGAGTTTTAACCTTGCGGGTGACTCGCGCTTGCTATCCTGCGCCGGAAAGACCGATTCAAGTTTTGAAGGTGCGATGAACTCAGAATTTTCCGGAAATTGATGCGAGAAGTAGAGCTCTTAGAACGATCTCTTCCGAGCCGTCTCCGAGAGGTTTTTCCTGCAAAATGGAGGTTTTCTGCCTTCCAGTAGTTGAAAATCGGATGTGTTCGTGAGAAGAGAAAATTTCAACATTCTGTCGTCGCTCGTAAATTTCCGTTGTCGTTGACAGCTGAAGCACCTGTGTGTCGCCTGGTTCATCCTCTTGGTTTCTTCTATCATTGTATATCCATATTTTAGAACTTTTGATTGCCGGGCTTCTTCATTATGGTTATACAAGATGTCATTTTTCGTAAACTTCATTTTGGAGCTGATTACTTAGGACGAGTTCAATGGCGGAATTCTTCTGCGGCCTATAGCTTCCTATGATGACGTCACCTATAGCTTCTTATGATGACGGATTCCGGTAGTTCAACTGTGAGTTATATTATATTTTCTTTGATATCTTCATATATTGGTCTTAATTTAATCTTGCGTAACTGGTAGAAAGAAAATTCTTTTGAAAATAGATAAAATTTTGTGTCTTAGAAGAATTTAAAATTATTGTTTATAAAATATGAAGTTATGTTAATTGTAATTGCTACCTCAGTTTAAGTGAGATCCAGTTTGAGTAATTCATTTAATGTTCCAGTTATTCTAAGTAATCGTTGCTATGTTAAATTTCAAAATGTTATCTTGATAAATGGCTTTTGAAGGAAATTTAATGTAGAATATTAATTGCTATTGTATCTAAGGGTAGTCTGGCCAGCTCTCCCATAAATTTATCCTAGGTATTAATAAATGAGTGTGATTTTATATTATTACTTGCATTTTTTTTGTGTGTTACGTAGTTGGTCTGTTTAGTCACTCCATTTATTTGAGCCGTGAGGCTTTTAAGAAACATGGAGATTTTATCGGGGCTATGAAAAATGTTTATAACATTTTAGGGTACTCACAACGCAGCCTTATTTTTAGCAAATATGTACTAACGACTTATTAATGATTATTTGTAATGATTTTTAGGTGCCAGGATAGTTAAAATTATTGCTTGATTTTTAGTAGTGGAACTGAGTGATTGGTGCTTGAATTTTCTTCTCTGGTGCTTTTGAAGTTTTGATTTAATGAATATGAACTTTTTATTCTTGAGTTAATTTTAAAATGAGTGAATTATAGAAACGTTTTGGTTAAGAAATATTATTCAGTTCTATCGAGTACCAGAGAAGATTTATTCCTTCTTGTGTTTTTTTTAGGTTAAGATTTATTAAGATGAATTTGCTTTGCTTTGTGTCAGTTAATTGATTTAAGAAAAGTTATATTTAATATTATTTTGAGTCAGATCAATCAACCAGTTTCGCCCTTAAGCTTAATTAATTTTAGTAAGTTATATTTATTTTAGTTTGTCGCGGCACCAAGAGAGGTGAGTATGCAGTTAAATTTAAAAATTAAAAGTAACACCCGTAAAATTTTAGAATTCAACACTTCGTGTATAGCATAAAATGTAATGTACATTGCTAATAATTAGTTTTATAATAAAGCGTGCATTTTAAATACATGAAAGAGGAAAAAGAAATTTGATCACTTTATAAATAAAGTTGTACGGATGTATTTCATTTACTTCATATTTATTTTATGTTCAATCAGCTTTCGTAACGCTCTTGATTTCAACTCACATTTTCTTGACAGAATGCAAATTGGCTAACGCTTGCGTATTCAAATCAGTTAGTAGGAAGGTTTTAGAAGGTGAATTCAGAGCGTCTTGTAAACCCCTAAAGGCCACATTGCTAACTTTGATTTTCTAGCGATTAGATATTCTGCGGGAGTTGAGCTATTCTTGTCATAAGGCTTGTTTACGCCGACTTTCGAGTTAGAGCGAGCTTCCGAGATAATTCACCCGGGAAAACGTTAGGCTATCTTCAACTTCCTTAATTTCTAAGTTATTGATCCCCTATATATATAAGCCAGAAGTTCTGGGTTTTATATGCACCAGTTGGTGCCGACTGGGAACTTTATTTATTTGATTTTATAAAGGGTTCTTTACAGCCTCTGACACCTGACTCTTGATTTAGTAGTGCTTTAAAAGACTTGTGATAATGGAAAACATATTCTAGCAGATTTAGCTAATGCTAACAAATGAGGTAAAGAATAAGCATCGTTCAATAGTTTTACAATAACAAAGCACTTGTATCAAGGTGAAAATTTAGTATTCTATCATTTGTAAAGAAATCCATCAGAAATTATGATGTAATGTCCGAAATAAATTAAGTTTGTTAAAATAATAACAAAATTCCAAATAGTTGCAAAGTATGTTAGTCTACAGGACACTGTATCCCAGCGTGGTCAATAAGCACAACTCCTCGCGCAGGCGCCTCAGACACATATAACACGTTACGACGATATATTTCTCCGTGTAGACAGACTGATGGCAGCAAATGTCGAGAGATACTTGTTTGAAGATATGTCTTTTCATGTAAATGGTCCTGCCAGATAGATTAATGAGCGAGTTATCCCTCCGGTTGTATAAATGCGGCAAAGTCCTATGAGGGTTTTAAATAAGTCTTTTTGTGAAACCTTTTTCATAGAAGGTAGGCCTTATGTGCAGAAGTACAGTTTGAAGCAAAGCCCGCATTTGTGCATTCTTATCGCCAAAAACGCTCAAGCTAAAAAATAAGCGCAAACCAGCGGCCGAGCAGTAAAGACACTGAACACTGGTAGTTCGGTCTGAGGTTCGAATTCAGCAAACGGGTTGGCTGCATGGGCGTTATTGTGGTTTTCTCCATGTGTGACGTGTATATGAGCCAGTTTCCCTTA
This sequence comes from Stegodyphus mimosarum, assembly GCA_000611955.2. Classification (NCBI taxonomy): domain Eukaryota; kingdom Metazoa; phylum Arthropoda; class Arachnida; order Araneae; family Eresidae; genus Stegodyphus; species Stegodyphus mimosarum. Next base: position 233,191 of record KK117114.1, on the reverse strand, counting down.
GAAAGTCCTTCCTCTTGGGCAGATAGCCCTCAAGGCTTTGCCGTAATTACATAAACCAAACCAAAACCAAAAAAGGAACGTCAAATGCTAAAAGAAAAGATACGAATATAAAAGGGGGAATTAAAGCATAGAATTAATGTATGAGGTAGAGGTTGCATCGCTCAGTGCAAATAGGCAACCAAAAATGCCACAAAAGGCAATCCCACAGTCACGCCACAACGATTTAAAAAGAACGATGCCGGACCAGCAAACAGCTATAATTCCGTGTAATCCGAGGTAGCCAAAGCGGAATGCATGAGCCGAAGGTACCATCTGCACGATGAAATGCATTGAAGGGCCGTTGGGATGTTACAAGCTGGTGTAAGACTATTCGCTGTCGCGGGAGAGCTGAATGTGCGTTGCAGTTTCGTTAATAGGCTGTGGAATCGTTTCCCGTAGAAAACGAGGATCTGGACGTCCAAAAATTGTCACAACGACAGACTGTCGGTTCCTGCTGCTATGCGCAAGATCTCGTAGATCACTGATAGCACGACAACTGGTCTTGCATCTCTCTGCTGCTATAGAACAGCCCATATCTCGCCAAACTGTATCGCGTCGACTGCATGAAGGTATACTGAAGGCCAAACGACCTGTAGTTTGTGTTCGTTTGCCCCAATCGTTTGTCAGATCGCGGTTGAATTGGCCCTGTGAACACCACAGCTGGACAACAGAGTAGTGCAGCCACGTACTCTTTACGGAGGAGTCTTGATTTAACGTCCAGAACGATTTCCGTAGTTTAATTATACGGCGAGAGCCAGGAACACGCTGTCGGGCGCCAAACATCGTTGAGAGAGACTTTTACAGAGCGGGAGGCTTATTTGTATCGGCTGAGATAGCAACGAATGACCTCACCGACCTCCACATGATTCCTGGTGGTTCCGTCACACCGTCCGATATCGCGACAAAATTCTGTCCCTTTTGTGCGTCCTTTTATTGCTACAGTGGGTACCGAAGCGATACTGATGGACGGTAATGCTGTCCTGCACAGAGGTCGAGTGATATGTAATTCCCTGTGGAGTGAAACCATTCCTCATTTGCTGTGACCTGCTAGAAATGTTGGGACGACGGATAGCAGGTCGCATTGTACTCCCACATGCATTACTACAGGAATGGGCCCAACTGCCACAACAAGCGATCAATTACACTATTGCCCACTCGTTATCAAGCATGCATTTCAGTCACAGGCCTGTTATTAGCGTGATGTTTCCTTTGCACATTCTGCGACCCACTTGGTCTTTCGCGATGTGATGGGTCGTAATGCAATTATATTTTGCTAGCATTTTACAAAATCGCAGAATTTTACACTACACATATATATCGCTTTAAATTTTAATTATAACATCAGTTAACAAAAAATTAACTTAAAATTTTTAAGGTCAGAATCTGCTATTAATTAAAATAATTCCTTGAATTTAGATCTTACTCTTTTTGCTACTTTTTGTTGTAGGTTTAGGCATAAGCTAAAATAAACTGTTTAAAAACATACAATCCATAAACGTATGCAAAAATACATCCCGATGTAGTGAAGAGAGTTACGGGTAGCTAGAAAAAGAGATTCAGTTCCCGGCTGTTGAATAGAGCAAGAAAAAAAAATGGAATCCAACGTAAAAGTCTTGACGTGGTTACATTTGTTTTGAAAAATGATCGTCTAAACAAACAGAAAAATCAAAATTATTAAGATTATTTGAACTGATTACCGAAGCTGAAAACTAATATTTTCATTTAAACTGAATTGTGTATCTTCTGATTACTTCGTTACGTACTACATCTTTGGGATAGCTTAAGTTATAGAATACCAGATGAAAATTCTGTACTTCATTGGTCTGCCAACGAATGCGGAGAAGTCAGAGCCTGTCCCTCTTGATGAAGGTAAATAGGCGGGCTGGTGGCTCAGCTGAAAGCTAAATAGAATGCAAATTCAAGCCCACCAACTGACGAGTGGTTAAGCCTACTGAACACTAGTAGTTCGATCCCGGATCAGATTTTTCCGAACCGGGTGGTTGGAACAGTGTTTCTCGGTTTTTTCCATGTGTTATGTAAATACAAGCTAGTTTCCTTTAAAAAGGTCTCCCACGAAGGCATCTTTTCCCTTAAGGAGATAACTCTCTCATGCCACATTCAAATAACCAACTACTGCATGTCCAAGTCTAGTTAAAGCTTTTTAAACGGATCTCCTGTTTTCAAAATCAAATGTCTTATACTTACGCATGATGAATAAAAAAAGAATTAATTTTTCCTTTGGCCAGGAATACTATTTGGGAAAAAATTAAGAGTTAACTTTGACTTTATGCGCTTGGCTGTTAGTGGATTTCTTCCTAGAAAGTGTGACTTTAGAATTATGCGTATCCAGTATTCTTACCTTAGTAAATAAGAGATAATTTATTATATAAAATAAATTTATTTTTCTTTTCTTTGTTTTCTTCGACAACTTCCTTAAATACAGATTACTCATGTTATGGAAATTAGTATTTGATACATTTCATTATATTCTTTAAACATAAAATTATTTTGAAAGTTTATGTTTTTACGTATAAGAAACCGTAATTATTCCTCACCTTTATTGCCTTCCTCTTTAATTCGATTTTTCTTTCTATCAGATGACTCGTAGAAATATTTTTTTTTTTTTTTTAACGGAGCGAAGACACATTCTATTATACAAATGTTCAGTGTCGACTTCCTCTTATAGTGTATGTGTATATAGTGTTATTGGGAGCTATTGTAAATGCTATTACTATGAGTTAAAACATACTTGCGAGAAGAAATTATGTAGGTTCCCTTTACCATTCAAAGGATATGGGATAAAAGCTACCCTCAAAAATGCGTGCACTGGAGAAGCGATTGAAAATGCCGTCCCTGTAACATTCATTAAAGTATGTGCTTGTAAGAATGTATACAAAGAAAGTTTTGCCATAGGCGGATATATAGGATTGCACAAATTGAAATTGAGAGGGATTCCGCGTTCAAAGGAATCCCCAAATCATTTATCAATTATGAAATAGTAAACATACCCTGTGTCATAAGAAGGGGAGCCACAAATGCTGAGGTCAGCACGTCGCAACACTTAATGAATCTGCTCCTGGATGTAGCCATTATATACAGTACCAACATTAGAATTACCTGTGATTAATTTCATCTATTTCTATCAAAGATAAAAGTTAATATTTCTAAAAGAGCCTAATATTTTGATCTGGAAATTTAATAAATGATACGAAATGAAATACAGCTGTCGGAGTTGCACAGCTCTCATCTAATCCTTTTATAACAATGATCAGTGCCTTAGAAGCGTTAAACTGACATAATGAAACGACCCAAACCTCATATCCTAGGCCAATAGTTCCCAAACCTGCTATGCCCACAGACCCCTTCTTACAGCAAAACCTTGACAATGGACACCCAAGTGAAATAAGAACATAACTGCATGGTAGAAAAATTTACAAATTTAACTCTGATGTCTTGAATGGTAAATATAATACGTAAAAATAAAATATAAATAAAGCATTTTAAACTAAGTAGTATTTATTGTAAAACTAAATGAAACAAGTAATATTTATTGAAATTATAACTTTTGTTTTAAAAAAATAAGAGTTATACAATAACCCATAATGCAAAATATAAAATTGGTATCTGTTTTTGCAGCCAGAATACGTTCAAACAATGGTTTCAGTTCCTCATTTGTGGATAATCCAATAAATGACTTCTGTAATAGTATGGATTCATCTGAGCTTGCGAATATACTTGCAAAAAAGTCCAACATTCAATTGGTGATAACAGGTGAAGAATTTCTTCATATCTTTGGCTGTGGTTAGAATGAAGAGCCGTTAAGTGTTGACAATAAAATAGCAAATCTTTATTTCTTTTTTTAATTTTGAAAGATTTGGAAACAGTGCATTCTCCTTTCCAGAAGCTTTGCTTGTTTAGGAAATGTTTTGCAACAAACTCTGATATTATACTTTTAGCTTTGATTAAATTTAATTGAACACCTTATACTAGCTCTCATAGCTACATAGACAATCTTATAGCTCCTAACTAGTTTCGTTAAATTGTCATTTAAGCTGTGTAATTTTTTGAATTAATTCAACTGAGTTGCAAATCATTGTCTTTACTTTCCAGGAATTAAAAAACTGAATCAAAGAGGGTATAAATCGATCCAAACATGCAGTTTTAGGTAACCAATAAACTTCCATGTTGAGTAATAAATGAATGTAATCTTCGTCATTTTCTATACAAAGTTGAGCAAGCAATCTCTCATTTTGGACAATCCTTTTGATTTTATTAACTGCTCTAATGACATAATCTAGTGAACCATTCAAGCATTCATTAAGAATTTAGGCGACTAAATGTTGCCGATAAATGACACAATGCAATGATAATACACTCGGTCTAAAAGTATGTCAGAAAATCTCGGCGACGTCATATCACTGCAGGAGCACCGTCAGTAGCAATGGAGAGAATATTACTTAAGAGTGTATTTGTTACATCGAAAAGTCGTTTTGATTCATTAAATGCTGTTTCTTTCGTATCAGTTGCCAAACATCTGACAAATAAAAATTCTTGGGATTTTTTTTTCTTTTACAAATCTCACTTAAGCTAAAAGAAAAGTTCCGTTTCCTTGCAAAGTTGGCTGGTCATGCTGTACAGAGAATTCATATGTTTTTAAGTACTCACAAAAAGAACTTCTATACACTGGCCATTTCGCTAATCCTTGTTTGTACTGTATTATTATTCAATGAATTCTTATAATGTCGAAGCCTGGTTTATGCAGCACAGTGCAATTACCTCACTTACAGTTGGTAGAGTCGTAAGTTCTTCGCCACTGCCGTACGGCTTTCCGGAAGTCGTAATCAGTAAAGAAATGTGATAAGAAGCATGCAGTCCATTGTCATCTCTCTCAGATGTTGTCCCTAAGAGTTGTCACAATGACTTGTTTTTAAATATTTTTCTTTGACTATTTTAAAAAAAGTTAAATCTTTTTTGTTGCTATAGACTTTTGTCAGATGTTCCTTAAGTTTGGAAAGTTTTATTGATTTATTTGACAAAGTTTCATTACATAGAAGGCACTCATGTAAAATACTATTCCCTGGTGACGGAATAAAACCATATTTTAAATATTCAGCACTGTATTGTCTGCGCCTTTTCTACGTCTACGGCTCACTCGTAGAAAAAGCGACACAGATTTAACATATAAGAAAATAAAACAAATTACTTCTTAGCAAAAAACCGCTTTTTATTAATATTTCTTATTTTTTTTTAATTTTGGAAACGTGATGACACAACGTAACGCTCGCATCAATTAATTAAGACGCAAGGACCGAATTTTAAATAAGTGTCATATGTGGTACAAGTAAGCACTTTTTACTAATTTAATTATTTTTTTCAAAAAAGTAAATAATTCAATTATTAAATGAATTCATAAATAATAAAATTTAATATTGATAAATATAATATAATAAAACTTTTTTATAAATTAACTTTAACAAAATTACAGCATTGCTTAAATAAATTTAATACATAAGAAGATATCAGTAGTATTGAAAAAAAAGAAAACATTCGCTATCATCGTAGCAATGAAAAAAAATATATATATACTGCTTTGTTCAAAACTAGGAAAATTTGTTGCATGTACTTCACACGAAGCACAAAGCAGAATTATGTTTTTGATCAAATGTACGACTCTTGCATAGTGCCATATTTTATACAAATCGTTACATAAAGCGACGAGATTCCTTTCCCGTTAAAAATCTGCATGGATACCACATTTATTCGTGTATTTTCTCCCGTTTCCCGCTAATTTTAATGCTTGCAAACCGAGAGAGGAAAAAATTACATGGCATATATTATTTGTGAAGAGACGGCTTGAATGATAAACATAGCATATCAAAAACACACATAAAGGCACACTAATGTTATTATTTTACATGTTTCAGGGAACTTATCAGCTCAGTTTTAATGGTATTCCTTTTACTTAAGCAAAATAATTTCCTAGTTGTGCATACATTTTAAATTGTTACTAAAATCAGAAATTTCTAAATAATATGGTAAAAAAACTAGGGAGAGGAATTGCGCAAGGGGGGGGGGAATGTGCGAGTAAATATATATGGTATTTACAGGTAGACAGACGGCCGCCTCCTGAATAAGGATTTTGGGAAGCAGTGCCGCGGCCGGCCAGGTTCCGACAGTGCGATGCTTGTCATTATTTGCATTTTATGCACTTATGTTTACTTATATTTCACTCAGGACGTAAAATATCACTACCAATCTGTTTATAGCAATTTATTTTAACTTTCAAAATAATGAAAATGAATCGCAATTATTTTACTTCACATTAAACCTTTGGCGGACACTCCAGCGTTATCTGCGCACTCCCAAACAAATTGTAATTTGCCACAGATCCCCTTAGCTGTGACACGGACTCCTGGGGCTCCCTAAGAACCACTTTGGGATTCATTGTCCTAGACAAGGATGTCAAACTCGCGGCCCACAACAAATATTTTTGCGGCCCGGCCAATATATCGGCAAATAATAATATATAATAATAAAATAACATATCGACGAAGAAAAAAATGAAATGTTTACTGCTAAGTAATTAACGCTAATTTATTCAGTGTTGTTAGATTACTCACAGCCAGCTGACACACACACTACTTAAATTACAAATGCGTGTGAGTAGCTTGCGTTCAGCTACCTTCGGCTTTTGGGGGACACGTGCACTTGTATTCAGAACTTGTACGCATCCCCCGATAGACGAATGTGGCCGAACTCATGGTCTCAGTTTTCCAATCATAGTTTTGTACGATATATTGGTGCATGCATGTGTATGCACTTTGCTTTATTATTAATTATTACTTAATTCATATTGTTACGGATTTCATAGTTATTTATTTATTTATTTATTTTAAATTTAGAATTGTAATTAGATTTGCTTCATGTTGCCTTAGCAACGCAGACGACTTTTGAAAAGACAGCTGCGTTGGAAGGTTAAAAATAGAACAGCGCGTGCATTTAATACCTAATAAATAAATATCTCATAATTGCTGTTGCCATCCACAAAAATCCAGATATTTATAGATGTTTCCAATATATTCGAGAAATTAATTATACAGCTTATAAAAGCCGAGAACAAACAACTCGTCTCAGTAATAGTTGTAGTTCTAGCGAACTGTTTGTTTACTTAATGCTGTGATTGATTTGTAGCGATTTCGCTGTGAGATAGAATTAGTTTCTCTGTTTTGAATTGATTTTTGCTAAACGTTTGACATTTTGTGATATTGTTAGAATATTTTTGAAGAAATATTTCAGCATTTTGATTTATCTCTTGTGGAAAGAATAAATTTTTGTTAACTTTTTAACGTTAACCGTGTTTATTCCAGCCCTTTGTATTCAGTATGTCTATATCAAAACCAAGTGGTAGTAAAATTAAACGAAAAATCGCTGACGAACATAGAATATTCCAAGTAAAATGGGAATTAGAATAT
>KK117114.1:138082-224136 GCA_000611955.2 Stegodyphus mimosarum | reverse complement strand
TCCGCCGTCTAAAGTTAAACCTTGTTTGTTTGGCCCAAGTGTACCTATGAGTTTGACATCCCTGTCCTAGACAAATCATGCCGTACTCAGCTTAATTTCTTCTACCGATTTTTTGATTCAGGATTTGAATAAAGTTGTGACACATAAATAAATCTACGTTTCTATGAATATTGATTTTTTTTTTTTTGCGGTCCGTCTAAAGTTAAACCTTGTTTGTTTGGCCCAAGTGTACCTATGAGTTTGACATCCCTGTCCTAGACAAATCATGCCGTACTCAGCTTAATTTCTTCTACCGATTTTTTGATTCAGGATTTGAATAAAGCGCTTGTGACACATTTCTTTTAAATCGTTGCCAGTATAGTCATACCCATACGATTCGTACACCTTCAGTACATAATTTGAAGGAAAGAGAAATGAAAACGGGGGTCACATATGATAGGGAATTAAAAAAAAATCTCTTTAAATTTTAGCATTTACTTTTCAGTTTCATTTTATAGCAGGTTAAACGAAATACGTTATCAGCTTTATGCAACGATTTTTCATTACTTTACTTTCTGCGGGATTCCAAGGTCAAGGTTCCGTAATGTTTTCATTTACTAAGATAACGTTGAGAGAAAGTACCGCGTAAATCGAGATAAATCCTTAAATAAACAACCGCCTAATTGCGAAATATGAATGTCTTTCGAAAATCGCTTATTTTAAGAACAGAAAAGTCAAAAACGGAATCATTAATTTTGTTAGCTCAAGCCAAGACTTCACAAGTAATGGAGAATTAATTACCTTCCTATTGGAGAAATTTCAATGTCTGAAGAAGAAATTGCTGGAAAATTTTAATTAAATAAAACGGGGTCAGTATAAAGGTTTTTTTTTCTTTTATTAACGGGTGTCAGAACCCTCTATACCGACAATGTTAAATTGGCCATTTTCGATGTAACTTTTCTCAAAATCTGCTGTAGATATACTCTTAAATTTTTTTCTGTAATTAACGTACACCTATCTGATTATACTGAAATGAGCTTTTGAAACATTTTGAATTTTAGACTAATTTATAGACTATTTTATTAGGCATAGTAAAATTTAGCACTTTTCAAAATTCAAATTCAATGCAAAAAAATTCGTGAAATTTTTTTATCTTAATTTATCACAAAAAGCTCATTTCAGTAAATATTAGAAAATATAATAAATAAGCCATAAAAATTTTAGGTACCTGGGAGCAGTAGTTCCTGAGAAAAGGTACATCGAGTATAAAAAAATCACGTTTGGAGAAAAAACGCGTTTTTATGTAAAATTTCTCATTTATCAAAGCATTCGATGATAAAATAAAACGAGATTTTTTAAAGTTCTAATTTTCATAGAGATTAAAGTATAGTATTTTTAGAAAGCTAAATGCGTAGGTAATTTGAAAATGCAAAAATCCCAAATCAATATTTTTTGAAGATTTTTGGCTTCCAACAGCCCTTAAATAAAAGAACAATTTGTACGTTGATAAACATATAAATAATATATGTTTATTAAATATAATAAATTAAAAAATTATATGTACTTTTATAGCACTCTACATAAAATTTTATAATCTAAGTTTTACCTATTATTTGAAAAGCTTTACTTAGATTAAAAAAAAAAAAAATAGGGCGATGACATTTTGAATTATCGTAATTGGGGGAAATGGAGCAATAAAGGTGAACCACTGGTGCAGGCAAATAAAAAAGAATAAAACTACAATCTAAGAACTTCGATGAAAAGTTTACCATTAAAATTTCTTAAAAAAGTGGCCAAAACATTAAAAAATATCAATCATTATAAAAATTAAAAAACAAATGATTCCGTACCAATTATGTAATTGTGTTAGAACATTACACTTCCAATTATTACAACATGGCTGCAAATGTACATAAAATTCTCTGTTTTAAATATCATAAATGAAATTTACTTTAATTTATATAAATTAGATATATTAATAAAAAGCAAAATAAAAATTTAACAATTAATGTTATTAAAGATCTAAATAATATTTGAGGAAGTTAAATTGCACTATTTGTTACTCAGTAACATATTTATTAAAACTGGAAGTTAACTTATAGATCTTCTTTGCTGAACAGCAGCACTCTGAGAATCAGCAATTTGGGAGAGTACATGGAAGATAAAAAGTCTTTTGTTTTGCGCAGTGGCAACACATTGCTTTTAAATAGCTCACTTTGATAATCGTTAAAAGACTTACTGAATTTGGCAAATAAATTAAAGATTGTATGCTTTGTCGCACGGAAATATTGAGAATCCGCTACGCTCGAGGGATTGTTAAAGATAAATTAAGTATCTTAATGTTAAGTGTTGCATGCACAGGGACAAAAGTTGGCCAATGCCGCTGTTACATTCTTTATATTCTATTCGACCGTCAGTTTCTAGGGCATGATCTTGGTCTATGAATTTTGTTTTAACATTACAGGATTTGATACCTTAAGTGAATGCAACACTCCTCCTTCGAGGTGCAATAATCAGTTCATTATAAAATATCTTTTATACTCCATACGCAATGTACGTATTATGTTTCGTGTTAAAATATTTATGAATAGTTGTTGCTGATAAGTCAGTTTTCGAGACATCTGAAAAATGGTTAACAGCAAAAATTTGATTAGAAAGGTCGAAAACTGGTCATTTGAAATTTAAAAGAAAAGAAACAGAGGAAGTATTCTAAAGAATTTGGTGATTGACAAGGTAATTTATTAACTGTTTGCAATAATTGCATTTTTAAATGAAGTTTTAAAACTTTTAGACGAAACAGTAATTCGGTAAAATGATGAATTTCAGTAAATGTGTTCTTAGGAATTCACTATCCTACGTTTCCCCCCCTAATTTTAATTAACAAACTTTGTTGACAAATTTGATTTTGAGGAAAACTTTTGATCAAATAGCAGCAATTATCTTTATGAAATCACTTGGTAACTTGGTTGCATGCTCAGACATTTTTTGAAATTATTTGCCATATTATTTAATGATTGATACTGTCGTAGTTCTCAGTAACGTTTCGTGCATTTAACGAGTAGAAAGGGAACATTTTTATTTTCACCTGAAGCATTTTCAGATATTCCTGGTGGTTGTGTTACTGCGTTGTGAAAAAAGAATACTTTAGGTATTACTTCATGTTAGAAATTATGTTTGCCCCCCCCCCCAAAAAAAATTGACTGAAGTTTAAATGAACAGTTACTCTATGAATACTTTCATCTGAAGCATTTTCAGATTTACCCTGGTGGTTGTGTTATTGCGTTGTGAAACAAGAATACCTTAGACATTACTTCGTGTTAGGAATTATATTTTGTCCAAAACAAATGGACTGAAGTTTTCATGCGCAGTTACTCTATGATAATGTATTTAAAAAGTAATAAACCTTCAAGTGAATCTGTTTAATTCAAATGAAAGATTGTTTTTTTTCCCCGGTGGTTAGCGTAAGCTTTAACTCAAACTAAGAAGTAAACTTTTGCTGAATTAGCTAACCTGTATTTTATAATGTTTTACGTTCGTCTTGCGTTGTTACTTTGCAAAAGAAAAGCATGCACACTTGAATACTTGCTTGCGACAAAGTTTGTTGTTTTTCGAAATGAAACGAAAAATCAGATCGTCAACGAAAGAGACTGTGCTCTTTTATTAAATATATATGTAAGCCATAATTGTTAAAATATCTATAAACCGTATTTATTAAAATATATGTAAAGGATAATTGTTAAAATATTCATAAGCCATAATTACTAAAATATGCATAAACCATATTTCACTGTTTCATTGGCGGAAAGCTTATAATCCACATAATGCGTTTTTAGAAATAGTAAGAATAAATATTATATACATTATGTATTAATAATGAGAATACTTTACAGTAGAATATCTGTTTTGGATGCTCCAGGCACTTATTCTTATGCACTTAACTTCCCTCCTGCATTCTTAGGAAAAATTTAACTTTAAAAATGCATTAAAAATTATTCAAAAAAATTATATATTAAGTCGTCGATAAGTTTCAATTTGGGCTTTTTGAGACTTACGTACTTTATTTATTTGAAAAATTCTTTAACAAAACATGCATTAGAAATGAATAAATAATATAATTTTATGATCATTTTTATTTTATTTAAACTGAAAAAAAAAATCACAAAAGCAACTGATTTCAAATAACATCAGGCTTCTCCTGCAGATTTGTTTCGCTTTTTATTTATGTCATGTTACTGTTTGAGGAAAAACATTTACTTTAAAAACAAGTTTCGCTGCCTGCTTTTGCAACATTTATTGCACAAAAAAGAACTGGTTGTAGAAGTTCTGGTGCCTCAATATAATTTTGAGCTTTCCTTAATTTTTACAGCTAAAATTTAAAGCTTAAAATCTCAAACATCTATATTTTTTAAATAAAATTTTATACTTATTAACAATACAAAAAAAATTATCAATGCAAAATTAAATTTCTCTTCACGGGTAGCAGAATGCAGATTTTTGCAATCGTTTTGTTGAATCTGGCAAAATGCTGTTGGCATCATGTTTACTGGATACAGCAGAATTAAATCCCTAAGCCGTGCTAGGTCATCTTATGATCGGACGAGCAGAAAATACTATGAACAAAAAGTTTAGTTTGTTAGGGAAGAAATGTAGCTTTCGAACAATGGGAAGTTGAATGGTTAGGTTAGATTATATGAACATGGCAAAACCCACTAGAGCTATTTGCCTAAGCGGAGAGATGCTTCGACGAAGGACTTTCTAAGGGAACTGGCTCATATTTACGTTGCACACTGGGCACGTCATGGACGAACTAATCCATTGCCGAAAGGAAGCAAAATAATTATGGAAGAAGGCAATAACTAACTTTTTGTAGTAGGTATAAAGCTCTTCCCAGAGAATAAAGAGCGAATAAAATTTTAAGAACCATATTAAAAAGATCTGGATTATTTTCTACTATTTCTTCATGTAGTTATTAACAAACCTTCATTCCTAACAGCATTTTCATAAATTTTGGTGCTCATGACACAGCTATGAATTGTAAATTATCCTATTAATTTTCTTATGCATGTAAAATGTTTAAAATTGCAAAATGTTTAAAATGCAAAATTTTTTAAATTGCAAACACTAGGCTTTAAAAACTTGGTAATGTTATTACCCCATTTCATGAAGGGGGGTAAAGCGAGAAAACTGAGTTGCTTACAGTTAAGTATTTATTTATTCACCTTAATTATACAGGACACGCTTTTCAGAAAATTTAACTTTCTTTAAAAATTCGAGCCATTTTTTTAAATCAATTACAGAATTTAATCAGTTTCTTGTACTTAAAACTAATTTTGTAACTGAGATTTCGTTTCAAATTTTCAGCTTTGACCTAATTTCTTGAAAAATGTGACGCTTGCCATGAACTGATAAGGTTAACAATTTATCGGTCTAATTTTCTAAAAAGGTCTCAATTAGTTAGAAGCAAGAAATGTAAAAGGAAATAAGTTTTCATATCTACGAAAATCAAAAACATTTCTCTTTAAGAAATGGTAGGTAGCAGAATTAAAAATAATACAGCCCTCTGAAACAATACTTTTCTAAACTCTGCAAAATCTCAATTTCTTTTAATTTTTCTATATTTGTTTTAAAATGGTAAGGTACCAGTATATTTTAGTTGCAGCCATTTCATAAGTAAAGGTAATTGATCAACACAATGATGTACATAGTTGTGAAGACTATAAGATCAGAGTTCCTAAATGTTTTCTGTTATTGTACGAACATTAATTTTTCCTTGCCTTCACATTTTCATAAAGTTTGTACTTGTGTTACTTGCACGATAAAATAGAGTTTACTTTCAAATTTAAACTCGGAAAAGTCTTATTAACATTTAAGATTTACCACACTAGTGGCTGAATGATCAAGATCGCTGAATATTGTTAGTACGACAAGGATTTGATTCTAGGCGAACGGGCTGGCTTTATGATTATTTTCAAGATTTTCTGCATGTAAAATGTGAACACGAGCTAGTTTACCTTAGGAAATTCTCCACAAAGGGCATCCCTTCCCATAGACAAAGAGCCCTTCTGTGTTTTGCTATTTGGTATATTCCAATAACCTAACTCAGCGTTTAAAATATTCTCTCCCTTTCTTTTTAAAAACTTTCTCAGGCTCCCTTTAATGTACGAAACAAATATTCTAGTTGGGATGGATACGAATTTCGTATGCATTCTTCAGGAGGAGTCTAGATATACTGATAACGATGCTGGAAATATTTAGTTATTTTGAATGCTTTGCCTTACGAAAGCGAAATTACATAATTACCTAAAAGTTCATACATTTTGTTAATTTTACTGAAGTCATGGCTATAACCAAAACAATTAAAATGTAAAATATCTGTGCTAAATAGAATGTATGAAAGCCCTCATTCAGTTCATTATAAGAACTGAAAGATTGAAAAATAGTATTGATCCAAACATATATTAAAAAATTCTTTCAGTGCCGGATTTGCAATACTCGCAGTAGTACGAGTGATAAGTGCTTACTTATATCAAATTTTGATAGTTGAGAGATGAAGATAAAATGACATGATAAAATGATTTTAAGTTGATGTAATAAAAAACACTGAAGGTACAGACAAAAATGGCAATGAAGTTTGTTTGCGTTACCGATTATCTATGATCTCGTAATTTCGTACCCTATTTCTAATTGCAGCAAGATCTACACGTTCAAAATTATCTGGATCCTTCAAATAAGCATAGATATCACCGAAATCTGGATCCTTCGGCAATTCAGCTATAATTGTTATCCGCTAATCTAAAACTTTAGACGTGAACATAGCACATTTTATTTGACCTCCATTTTCATCCAGTTTCATTCTTGACAAGGCGTCGGCCACTATATTTGCCTTGCCGGGAGTGTGCTTAATTATTAAGTTGTATTCTTGTAACTTGAAGGCCCATCTAATTAATCTAGGACAGGGATGGGCAAACTACGGCCCGCGGGCCGAATCCGGCCCCTTGGAAGACTGTATCCGGCCCGCGGATAGAATCTTAATTTGCCGGTCCGAGGCAAATTAAAAGAAATATGTATTTAAATATTATATCTCCATCTCCTTTTCTACTTTGTTTAAATATTACTTTTTTTCTTCCTTTTGTTCAAATTATTGATGATCTTTTTACTGTCTCTATTTTTGTTTTACAAAATATAAATCGATGGAAATAGCAAGCACAAACACCTTTCAATCGGTAAAGTGTTAAACGCGGAAGTACTTTGGTAGTTATGCTGTAGATTGGCTTAAGAATCGTTATCTGTTTTTCGGGGAGAAGTATGCGAATTCAATATAAGTGAATCAGACCTCACATTTGGCAGACTGCGCATTTTAAGCTCCAGCCAGCGGTCTTTTCTTTTGTCGCGAATTCTAGTATTATTGATTGCGTATGGAAAGATTGCGGACATATAGCATCATTGTGAATAGTGGTTTTGAAATTGTTAAAACTATAGCGTAGCTAGTGCTTGTTTGGGTTATTCGTAAAATATTTCAACCCCAAAATGTCTACTAAAAAACGTAAAGTTGATTCAGAATGCCATGCTTTTAATGATGAATGGACCTAGAAATATTTTTTACAGTTGTAAAAGATAAACCAGTGTGTCTCATCTGCAATGAAGCTGTAGCAGTCTTCAAAGAAATATAACATCATTATCGAAAGTGAGTTCCCCGAATTTAATATCTCACGCCCAGAAAATCAGTGCTATGTTTGCTTCATCTTATATATGTGAACAAGTGTTTTCAACAATGAACCTTAGAAAGAATTATTTAAGAAGTAGAGTAACAGATGAGCAGTTAGCCTCGTTCCTTAGAATCAGTACATCTCACTTCGAACCTCAATATAAGAAACTTTTAAAAATGAAAGCGCAATTTCATTCTTCTCATTAGCATATTTAAATTGTAATACTTGTTTATGTTTTTTAAAATTTTAGAAAAATTTACCTTGGCCCGCCGAACTTTTTTTTTTCGATTTTTGGCCCGCAAACGAAAACGTTTGCCCATCCCTGATCTAGGAGTTAAATCCTTTTCAGAATACAATCTGCCTACGGCCGCATGACCCTGTAGATTGTAACTGGGGCTTTTCCAAAGTAGACCCTAAACTTCTGAACTGCCATTAACACTGCTAACGTTTCCCTTTCTGTCTCTGAGTAGTTCCTTTAGGTCTGATCCAAAGTTTTGCTAAAAAATACCAAGGAGTGCCCTTTTTGAGTTACAAACAGCACCCACGGCGTAATCTGAAGCATCCGCCGCAATCTCCAAGTTCTCGTCTCCTTCCAGGAACTTTAACACTGGGGCATTAATTAGAGCTGTTTTCAGTTTTTCAAAAGCGGTGTTTGCCTCCGCTGTCCATGCAAACTTGGATTTCTTTCGTTTTAACACTAACAAAGGTTCAACAATATCGGCAAAATTTTGAATAAACGAACGATAATATGAGCACATGCCAATAAAGGATAAAAGTTTTTTCGCAGTATTTGCGGAGGATAATTTTTAATTGTCTTAATTTTAGAATCTTCCGTTTCGATGCCTTTAGCTGAAATTTTGTAGCCTAAATATCGCAAATCCTTAGTTGCGAATTTACATTTTGCGGCATTAATAGTTAAACCTGCTTCTTTTAATAATAAAAAAAACTTTGTGAAGGTCTTCCACGTGTTGTTCAATAGTGTCACTAGTTATGATAACGTATCGAGATAAATGAGAGTGGAGTTTCCTAGGACGGGACGTAAAATTATGTCCATAGCGTGTTGAAAAGTTGATGGGGCCCCACAAGGTCCAAACGGCATGCGTAAAAATGCGTAAGTACCCGATTTTGTAATAAAGGCTGTTTTATTTATATCTTCTGGTTTCATGGCTATTTGAAAGTAGCCTGAAGTAAGATCAAGAGTGGTCATATATTTTGTAGACCTAATTTTCCGTTATATTTCTTCTATTACCGATAAAGGGTAAACAGGGAATTTAGTCATGCTATTAAGTTTTCTGTAATCGATCGCAAAACGATAAGCTTTTGGATCCGAAGAAGGCAAGTTATTTCTCTTTCTGCATAGCACAACTGGAGTAGCATATTCACTATTGATGGGAATAATTATTTTATCCATTAACATTTGTTGCATTATTTGTTTATTATTGCTTCTTTTTCCTTATTATAACGGTATGGTTTTGCTTTACAAGGTTCGCTTGATTTTAGTTCTATCGCATGGGTGACAATTTGTGTATTCCCTGGCTTCTCAGAAAATAATGTGCTAAAGTTACTTACAAGGTGCTCCAGCTTGGCTTTTCCATCTTGTTTTAGATGTTGGAAATCTATGTTTGGGATCTTTACTTCTTCCACCAGCTTTGGCACCATATCCAAGAAAATGCAATTTTCTGAAAAATTTATTGTGGCGTTCGCCGACCTGAGGAACTCTGTACCTAAAATGACATGGTTTTGCAAGTTTTTGACAACAAAAAATAATACTTTTAATTGTTTTTTACATGAACGTACAGTGATAGCTTTCCGACACATTCACAAACTTTCCCTTGTGCGGCAACAACTTCTGTGCCACAATTTTTAAACAATCTTATTCTTCGGAAATTTCGATAGTAGAAGTTGTGGCTTAAAAAATTTTCTTCCACGCCGGTGTCGACAAGTGCTTCTACGGGTACATCGTTTAAAAGAACCTGGATTACTGGTAGTTGGGAACTCTTGACTACCACGGTATTTATATACAGCTTAGAGGGATTTTCCGATGCGCACGGGGTCTGAACCCTCAATTTCTCAGGCCCCTTTATTCGTTGAAATTCATTTTTCTTCCTGATGTTTGTTGGGTTCGCTGGCGGTCATTACCGTTTTCATTCTTACTTGTTGACGGCTTGGCAAGAAAACGTTTTCCTCCGTTGTATTTGTTTCTCTCTGCGGCCGGCTGTCGGGAGAACTGCTGATAATAACCCTGGGTAGGAAATTTCGAATTTTCGGCTACTCGCCGGTTCTGAAACTTTACGGCTAATTAGAAGAATTCTTCCAGCTTTCTTGGGTTTCTCAGTTCCGCGAAATCTTGTACTGCGGCTAATAATCTTGGTAATATAATTTCAATTACTTCATTATCGGGCTTCCTTCCATATAGCATATTCACTAGTTTGACTTTACGCAGGATAAATTCGGTGAGGTGTTCAACTTTCTGTTGATAAAAGCTGTACAGCTCGTCATCCAGCTTCGCACGATCCTTCACAATCGGGAAGGCCTTCAGGAGTGCCGAGGTGAGGCTTCCGACTTCCTCGAGTAAGAATTTTCCGATCCCTTTTCACCAAGATTCTGCCTGTCCTCGGAGGGCACTGGAGGCGATGGCTACGTTTTGCCTTTCGGGTACCGGATACAACTGAAAGTGCGTTTCCAGCGATTCTAGGAATGAAGTGACGGAGTTTTTACCGTCGAACACCACTTCTGGCTTGATAGCTGCTCGCATCGTGTGTATTAATAAGCGAAATCCATCCAATGGGCTTGTGACCATCGGGTCTACGACTTCTGTATCTTGCAAGGATGACTGTCTGTCCTGAGTACTGGCCATTGGATTCGAGTTAGAAGTTCGGGCGCCAGATGTAAAGTTCTACTGTCCTGCTGTTGTGTAGAACCTAGAGAGATAGTGATTGCACTGAGGAAGGGTTAAAACTGCCCTTTATTAAATTCTTTAACTTATTTAGAGTGCGTCAACTTGACGCTAACATACTACGCCTCAACTTGGGCGGTAACTGAAACAATAGAATCAAACTTAAAATATGAGATATTCACAAATAGTAGAATTTTCCTACAGGGCTCATATAATTCTGTAACCTACAGCGCGTAGAAGAGCCTAGTGGCAGCAAGATAATAGCGCTTAAGCCACGTCAAAACCAACAGTATTGCTAAACAGAAGTTTGCGCATAAGCACGCACGGCAGTTTCCCAGACTCTCTGTTCCTCTACTGGAACGTCGATATTTAACTTATTCTTCCACTGGTAGAATTTGCATTTCTTGCGCGAGCTACTAAATTTAAATATTCTGGCGCTGACAATTAGGGGAATGAAGGCTTATAGGAAAGTAACTTAAAATTAAAATTAACGGGCTATTTAAAATAAATATAAATCTTTACAGCGATTTGTCGAAGGGGTGGGACGCCTTCGTGGAGGACTTTCTAAAAGAAACTGGCTCGTATACATGTTACACATGGAGAAAACCCACGAAAATGACCATGCGGCCAGCACGTTTGCGAAATTCGAACCTCAGACCGAACTACCAATGTTCAGCTACTGTACGGCTCACGGCTGGTGGGCTTTAACATTTAATTCTATTCTTGTGATGAGTATAAGAATGCATTCTGAAGTTAGTAGAAAACTATTATAAGTAGTGTGAGACACAACGTTTACATATATGTTATGAAAAGAAGAATGCAAAAATTTATGAATTATTTACACAGGTTATTTGGCTGTGATTAATGTGACATACTTTATGAATCCCAATAGTGACTATATAATGGCGACAATATTTCTACTCTCATAGAGTTTTACATTTTTTAAGCTGGTTGCAAAATTTAGTATCAATGCTATTCTGCATGGTTTCTTAGAAATCTGAAATGTAAAGAAAGAATTAACCCTCCGTTTTCTTTTTCTTTA
Organism: Stegodyphus mimosarum; assembly: GCA_000611955.2. Lineage (NCBI taxonomy): Eukaryota > Metazoa > Arthropoda > Arachnida > Araneae > Eresidae > Stegodyphus > Stegodyphus mimosarum. Next base: position 212,513 of record KK117114.1, on the reverse strand, counting down.
TTAAAGAATAAGTGACAAATTATCGGTATACATTTATTTGTATAGATTTTATATAGTCAATGCTTTTCTCTGCATCTGATAACTGACATCACTTATTAATTTGCAAATACTGACGTAAATAAATTAAGACATTTTTTTTAATAAACTCTTTTTTCACAAAGAATCCTTTGTAAGGAAAGGATTTCTTTCATTATTATGGAACTTCTGTGATACTTGCTGCAAATATACGGAAAATGCATATTTTAGTAACTACTGTGTCATAACATTATCTGTACGATAAATATTATCATTATTTTTGTTGATAATATTATCATTTTAAGAATGGGTGAAAACAGCGGTTTGAAATTACGCCTTTTAAAAACAGAGTGAATTACTTCCTAATAATAGATAAGGGATTTGCTTGATAGTTTCGAATCTTTTGTTATCATATAAGAGATCACTGAATAGTTTAATCTTTAAATTGAATTTTGAAAGCTCCGCAAATTTGACTTGACAAAATTCAGTTGAAAATTTAATCAATAACATGAAATTTATGCTTCGCTGCAGATCATGAGCCATAAATTCGTATCGGCGTTTCTATAATTTGTTTTCAAGGACAAGTTCAAGTAGAAAATAGGAAATACTATTTCCTCCGCTGATTCAATGATGTAATGGGAGCTCGCTCCTTTTCGGATGGAAACATCCTTCATTCGAATTTGAATGGAAGTAAAACTTTCTTTGTGATGCCTCTTTGTAGGTGCTGGTTCTAAAAAGTGAAATTACATCATATTGAGACGAACTATAATCCTTTTATTTCTGTTGGAATACTACAGGTTTCACGGGGTCTCTTCCTCAGCTTTACATTCGTCGTAACGGCTACTTACCACAGTGGGATATGCATTTCACTGCAAACAGCTGGTGTTCTTGGCGGCCTCTCATTCACTGTACTCATTCAATGTAAAATTTGCGCGTGATTCTTTGCCTGTACACATCCCAGTGCTTCTTTGAAACCATATATAACAGAAAATCTCCGGATGTCACTGCTTGTGACGCTAAATAACTCCTCCCCCCTTGAAACTACTACGTTCAAAAAGAAAAGAAAGTCTATTAGTTACAATAACTCCCAGCACAGCTTATAACTCTACGTTAGCATAAGGTTTAACAGTTATAGCTCAGATGTTCCAACCTTATTCTCAAATGGCAAAATACAAACCTTTAAAGCACCTCTTTTAAATATGCCATGTTTTGCCTTCACATTTACAATCTGTTTTTTGTTGTCACCTGCGGGAAAAACATCTACCACTCTTCTCTGCAACCAGCCATAAACTGGCATATTAACTTACTTAATGACAACTGAAGTTTTCACATTATTCTTAACGAACATCGACTTATTCCTTTGTTGTAAATTAATTAGGTAAGTATGTGACCAGCGGAAAGTCTATTATCTGGCAAAGTATTAAAATCTTTCTCAGGGATGTCTGTTATTGATCGACCCATTAAAAAATTTGCAGATGGTAACACTATCATCTGGATCTGTTGACAGAGAGGAAATAGAGCAACTGTTAAGTATTCCTTCAATCGCATTTCTTACTGTTAGAAACCCTTCTACAGCTAATTTTGCATTATCCGAATAACGTTTTAAGAGGTACTTGAGAGGTGCTTTAAATGGCGCTTCATCCACTTCAAAGCCACAGTTCTCCAAAAGTGGGAGAGAGGGGAGGAATAACATTCCTTTCAATACCTTCTGTAACAGGCCCACCAAAGGCTGAGCGGTAAAGTCGCTGAGCAGGGCATTTCGGTCCGAGGTTCGAATCCCTAGAACGGCCTGGCTGCGTGGGTATTTTGTGGTTTTTCCTCTATACGAGCCAGTTTCCCTTAGAAAGTCCTACACAAAGGCCTCCTTCCCTTTAGGCAGATAGCCCTCGAGTGCTTTGCCGTAATCAGATGAACCAAATCAAACCTTCCGTAGCTAGATACCCCATTAATATCTAATATGTTTTTGAATAATACTATAAAACCTGTTTATTTTGTTTTGAGGTCCCCTAATTGTTTTGGCATTATCATCTGTGACTCTTTGATACTATCCAATTTCCAAAATGACTTAATCCCAAATTCTTCAGTATTTACCCTTGCGTGGTTTACTGATACTGGATTGCTGTTTAGGGATTTCAGAAACTCTTGCCCCTGCAATAATCTAACATAGTTTTGAACTCACGGCAAAAGAAAAACTTTCACCACGCCTAGTAATGTTTCTATTTATTAAATCTAAAAACAATTTACTCCTAATAAAATGTCAACTCTGCTTGATTTATAAAATGATTGATCAGCTAAAACCAAATCACTAAAATGATCACCAACATCTTCAAATAAAGATGCAAAAGAAAGGTTATCACTAATATTATCTATAACGAAAGCAGTAGTTGAAATTTTGAAGTCTCCATTAAAACAGGGAGAAAACAATAAATCAATTTTCCGCTACTCACAGTGCTAAGAGTACCTAAATGTAAAAATGAAACTGAATTTTCTTTCAAACTCAGACCCAATCTTTCTACCCACACCTTAGCAATAAGTTACCTTTGACTTCCAGTATCCAACAAACACCTGCATTTTGCTAACGCTTGCTTTACATTCTGCATTTTAATCACTGCCGAATAGAGTAAAATTTGACTATGCTTAATGTTGGAAATACTTGTACAGACCACAGTGGATTTTGAAGATTCGTTTGATTCGATAGTTGGATCTGACTTTTTATAACTTTTAGGAATAAATGGGCTGGCTTATATAGAAGGAAACGATTTGTAATCTGTTTTTTTTTTTTAACTTCTCTATACGTATTACATGGGCTGTCGTGCCAATGCCGCTGATGATGATAGGTATTATACTGTGGTGAGGTTTCCCACAATGCTTACATTTATGTTCACGTTTACAATTTTAACCATAAGCGTTTCTGAAAGACAACTGAAACACAAATTATCACATTTTACATACTCAGTTTTCATCTGTACGTCTAGTTGAAAGAATTTTGCCCACTTTAGCAAATTGTGATTATCTTGACAGTAGATCTAACGTTTGCAATAAACGTATTTCCTTTTTTATTGTTCTTATAACCGCTTCCTACAGATAATTTACAATTTTATAATGTCCTTGCACAATCTTGGTTTTCAATCGTCTTTCCTACCAGAATTTAGTTGATGAATGTGAGTTTTACAAAGTAACATGAACCAATAATAAGTCACCAAAGTTCCCTATTTAATCTTGTAATCCCTAAAAACCACGAAAAACTTCATTCATTGTACCCGCTAAGCTCAGAGCTGTTGCAGCTGATTCATTTTGAATTGTAGGTAATGAAAATAATCTTTTAATTTGTGAAAATATTAGCTCACGCTATTTTGAGTAACGATCCTTCAATAATTTCACGCTATGATATAATTGTTATCTGTTATCGTTACTTCCAGCACAATACGATACGCATATTCTTTTAATGAAGATTTCAAATACTGTAACTATTCAGCATGTGACAACTTGGGATTACTACGCGTATGTGCACTTACATTAAAAAGATCATTAAAATTTATCCACTTCTGCAAATTTCCTCTAAATGTTGGCAAGTTTAACACTTTCTGAAGATGTTCCTTCAATTTTACCTCTGACTTCAAACTTTTCTTTTTTTTTAATCGAATTGCAAGTACTTCTCTACTCAGTATTAGCCACTTCTAAGGCCAGGAATGGTGTCCATTTCATTGTGAAGGCACCTAATTGGCGGCCACCGTTGTCTCCTATGAAGAGACGGACGGTTACAACGATACCTTCTCCGGGATTTGAACTCGGGGCCTTCGGTAATGCAGTAAACTCCCTTAACCCCTATACTGTCTGGGCGGCCTGACTTCAAATCCAACTTAAGTGCTTCAGATTTTCTATTTAATTTTAAGATTACTTCATGTAGACTTTCTTGATTGCTAAACTGCTCCTCAAGGTATTTTTCAACACGATTTTGTTCACACCTTTTATGCAATTGTTCAGTATTTCTTCCAGTTGACTACTAAATACTTTATACTTTCTCTTTAAAAGTAAGTTACATACACTTAAGTCTGATATTTTCTACGCTATCTTTATCTCTACATTTCGTTAATTGCAATTTTAATACCCTCTTTCTTTTTAACAAATCTTCCTGATTCATGTTTAAAATAGCTGAAAACACAACATACCACTGCAGATTCAGCAGCTAACAACCACTTTACAGGAACATGAACACAAAAGTCTCCACTGTCAACGGCCCAACAGCATGATGCCTCATTGTAAGTGCTGGTTCTAAAAAATTAAATGATACCACATTGAGACTGACTATGATCCTTTTATTTCTGCTGGAATACTCTAATTTACATGGGTCTCTTCCTCAGCTTTACGTTTCTCGAAAAGCTACTTATCACAGTGGGATATGTATTTCACTGCATCGCTTGGTTCTTGGTGGCCTATCGTTCATTATTCACCGTCACTGCAGGATCTTCCCGTGCCACATACCCTAGTGCTTTTTTAAAACCATATAGAACAGAAAATCTCCTAACGTCATTGCTTGTAACGCAACTCTTTGCAAACATTTTGTTTCATTTATTGTTTCTGGGACTTGCGCTAATTAATCTCATCGTATGATATGAAAAACGCATTACCATTTAGGTTTTAAGAGATTGAGTTCAGACATTTGCACTTGAAATGCTTTTAGTACTTGCTTGAAGTTTGTTCGTAAAGTAATGAGACTGGGTCTGCTAAAAACATTATTGATCCGCTCAGTACATACTGTTCAAATTTCTTCAAAACAGACTCCTTGGGCGTAGATACACAGCTGGAAACACAATTCCCCAGCAGCAAAGGCACCCTGTAAGTCAGCTTCCTTAACCTTTTTCAGAGACTCTGTGACAGTCTGTTGGATGGCCGGACCATCTTTGAAACGGTGGCCTTGGCTTGATATATTGAGCTTTGGGAACAGGAAATAGTCTGCCGGGCTCACATCGGGATGTACCGTAGCTGAGGCAAGGTTGTACACCTTATCCGGGTAAGGTAGGAGGTCCAACGAAGGCTGTGTAGGCTGGAGTGTGGCCTTGGTGGAGCTTCCCTCGATCGGCAATTTCCGGTTGTTTCCATTTGACGGTTGAGCGCGCAAGGAGTTCTTTGCAGGAAACTGAGGTATAAATTCTTTGGGGACCACTCCACGCTTGTCAGTGTCTTTACCTTTGACATTCTTGCTTCCTTGGGGAGCGGAGAGCTCAAGATGTGCTACTCCAAGCTTACTCCAAGCGCTTGGTTTCAGGGTCATACTGCAACACCCACGGTTAGTCGCCTGTTATTAGGTTATCTAAAAAGTCCGGTTCACTATCTAACTATTCCAACATCTCACGGGAAACGTCAACTCATCGTTGTTTTTGTTCATCACTCACCATTTTTAGCACCAATTTCGCACAACCTTCGGCGTATTCAAACTGTGACAAATAATTTTGTGAGCCTTTGTTTCGCGCATACACTTAATTTCGGAGTTCAGGAGAGCTTTCTATTTTGGCCACATCTTCGTCCATACCACTCGTTGAAGGCCGTTCAGATTGCTCTGTGTCTTCAGCGGTCTTCCATCCGTCCTTAAACTCGCTGAACCACCTGAAAACTTGGGTGCTTGACATGGCATGGTCCTTCTAAAGCCTTCTTAAGCAGGGCAAGAGTCTCGGAAACAATTTTGCCTAAATGAAAGCAAAATTTAATCGCATAGTGCTGCTCCAGTGAACGCTACATATTTACGTTTTCTGCCATGACGAAAACTCAAAAACCGGCTTTGCGCCACGCGTGATCATCACTGCATCAGAGCTCGGATGCGACTGCCACTTGGTGCGTTGCTTAGCTTAGACTCCTCCAACCACAAATCTCGCAGCGGAGAAGAACGTTGCTGGTGACTAAAGCACAGCGTGGCTTCCATTTTCATTACTTTACGAACAAATTTGTAACAATAAGAGTTTTGTGTATTTTGAACAAAACGTACCAACGGAGAACATCTATAGACATATAGTGGTGAAAAGAAGTAGGATAGGAAAAATTTAATTAAAATGCTCATGTTTTGTGAAAATAGGACTCAAAATATGGCATATTTTGAAGAATATGACATGTTCTAAAGAATGGAAATGAAAACACAGAAATGCTTCTAAATATGAAAAAAATATTTATTATGGATGAGTACGATACCTTAGGAAACAGAAAGGAATGATAACTACGAGACATATTCATAAAAATGCCGTTTATAATAGGTTGGTCTAGTGAATCCCATTCTTCGAGAAGATCTGTCTCAATTTGTAAAGGATTACGTACTGTGTATATTAAGATAGTCCATTGCATGATCTTTGGAGTTTAAGAGATGTGTGATTATATTTACTATTAATTGTAACTATTTTTAACTATTAATTGTAAGGCGGAAATTACTTAAGAGCACAGGCATAAACAATAATGTTGGCTATATAGCAATATTTATTTTGGAATGATCTCTCGGATTACTTTCAAATTCTAAGACTTTGCAGATTATGCTTACACTGTAAAAAATTTCTTTCGAGGTTTCACCAAATTATGGTACCAAAAACGTTGCAACCAAAAGATGGTAAAATGTTGTTCCATAATTAGGTGCTTTGACTGAACCATTGTTTGATAATATTGATAATATTTTGTTCCATAATTTGGTGCTTTGACTGAACCTTTGTTTGGTAATATGTTGAACCATGAATTGGCATCCATGACTGGAGAATGTTGAGCCGTGAATTAGGAATACATGGAACCATGATTTGGAAATACCGTAGACCGTTAATTATAATTATATTTAGCATTATTTGTAACTATTTTTAACTATTAATTGTAAGGCGGAAATTACTTGAGAGCCCAGGCACAAACAATAATGTTGGTTATATAGAAATATTTATTTTGGAATGTTTCCCTCAGATTACTTTCAAATTCTAAGACTTTGCAGATTATGCTTAAGATCTTTCTTCAATAGAATTAACTCTTATTGCATCATAATATTAAGATATATCGCAGATCAGTGGTAGTTCTTTTCAATAACAGACAACAGCATTTGTGTATCGCCCTATTTTATATAAATACTTTCTTACCATATGATACAGTTTTATATCAATAAATAGCTATCAATTTTATGATCACAATATTTTTTGTAATAAGATTTGAATATGCCGATCAACTGCCGGTGTATGTTCATAATCTTTACTATTGATACCGATTCCGTTAGAAACCCCTGAATTTACAATATTCAAATCCAAAAGAGAGAGGTATTTTCCGAACATAAAAATGAAATTAAACATTGTTTCTAGTATGTAATCAATAGATATTTAGTTGATTAAAATTAGACACAAAAAATAAATTTTTCCATGAATAATTCTTAATTTTATTCACATTCCATGGCATTTATAAGCTGATTAAACTGCTTGACATTCCGACAAATATTACGTAGAAAATTCTTTTAGTCGAAACCTTAAGAGCTTCATTTATAGTATAGGTTAAAATGCATTTTGCAGGTATGTTAAAATATAACATACATACCTATGACACAAAGTAAATTTTACAAGGATTCAAATGATATTTCTTATTTGCAGGTTTTATTTTCTTATAAATTAAATGTATCTCTCGATAGCATAAACGTAAAAATACAAGATAAAAAACAATAACACTAAAAATCATTGCAAAGCATTAATAACATATTGAAATAATCAGAGATTGAAATAATGCACAGCTATTACACAAGAATATTAATAACTCAAGAAATATTTTACATTGATTGCTGCATATATAAACAAACATAATTATATTAATTGCATAACTTAAATTTAATTTACTTTAAAAAAGCCACTCTGCTTATCAACTGCTGATACATATTTTAGTAATTAATTTTCCGATTTAAATATTATGCACTTACTACTACAATTATGTACTTACTACTTGGAATAATTACTGTACAATTATTATATTTACATAGATATTAAGAACATATTGAAATAATCAGAGACTGAAATAATGCACAGCTATTACACAGGAATATTAATAACTCAAGAAATATTTTACATTGATTGCTGCATATATATACATAATTATATTGCATTACTTAAACTGAATTTACTTACATAAAGCCACTCTGCTTATCAACTGCTGATGCATATTTTAGTAATTAATTTTCCGAATTAAATACACTTACTTCCAAAAATTAAACACGAAGATGTAAAATGCAAACAAATCAACAAATACTGCTTTGATTGACACAAAATTCGGCAGGAAAGTAGCATATATATTTATGCATAAAACAAAATCAATAATTATATACAGAAATGAAAACAATATTAAATTTTTGTAAGTTATCAGATAATGACATACTGGAGACTTAAACAGAATGATGTATAAAGTGAAAATAAACAGCATAAAGTGAAAAAAAGGACAATAATATGGTATGTGATCCCCCTTATCTGTATGCAAAGTTCACACCTTGTGACCATACTTTCAATTAGGTGGTCAACCACCGCAGAATTAAGCAATCGCCATTCTTCTTGTAGTGCAGTTTCCAGCTCAATAAGAGTGGCTGGAGGTGGGAAACGTGAAGATGTAGCACGGCCGAGAGCATCCCAAAGATTTTCAATGGGATTAAGGTCAAGGGAATATGCTGGGAACGCCATACGCGCAATCCCTTCATTCTCCAGATAGTCATCGACGATGTCAGCTCTATGGGGACGTGCGTTATCGTCCATTAAAACAAAAGTAGGGCCAACTGCTGCAGCGTACAATCTCACAATGGGTTCTAGGACTTCATCCCAATACCGGACAGTCGTCAAAGAACCCCGTTTAAAGATGTGCAGGTCGGTGCGATGTCCTAATGAAATCCCTGCCCACACCATAATGCTTCCGCCTCGGTATGCGTGATGTTCGGTGATGTTTTGGGACTGATTGCGTGTTCGTTGTTCACACCATATTCTTATACGCTTGTCATCTGGCTCCAGAGCAAATCTTAACTCATCCGTAAACATGACATTGCCCCAGTCAGACATATTCCAACTGATATGTTCCCGGCACCACTGTAATCGTGCCTCTCTTGACTGGACGGATAGAGGAACTCGAGGTACCCGGGCGTACAGTCCTCTCATATGTAATCTTCGGCGTACAGTAGCGTCGCTCTGCTATTTATTAGATGTCACATGTGTGGAGGTCGCTCTGCGATTCCGCTTGGCTACAATAGCAATATATCGATCTTCCGCGGGGGTTGTAACCCTTGGGCGGCCGGCTACGGGCCTTGGGACAACTGTCTGTGTGGTTTGGAATCGTCTCCATAAACGTGAAATTACAGAAAGATGAACGCCGAAGAAAAGAGCAACATCTGTGATCGACTGTCCTGCTTCAAAGCGCCCCACAGCACGCCAGTGCTCAGAATCTTCCATTCGTCTTCTGGAAGTCATAGAAACACGTATGCCTTGAAAACAAATTGTACGAAAGTTTTAAACACCTTCTATCAGGACTTACAATCAACTTCTGTAACCCTTCATAAATCTGGCTTCTTATAAGACTGCCATTTTTGCATATTTCTTGACATGAAAGCGCGATTGGCTGTTACCTAACATATTTGCATACTTCCATCTACCTCTTCAATTCTGATTGGCTTCCTCTTCAATTCTGATTGGCTTCCGGAAACTAGCAGTTTCCTCTCCGTGCTTAACTTTTGAAGTGAGTGTATTAAGTACTTTGGAATAACTAGTGTACAATTATTATATTTACATAGATATTAAGAACATATTGAAATAATCAGAGACTGAAATAATGCACAGCTGTTACACAAGAATATTAATAACTCAAGAAATATTTTACATTGATTGCTGCATATATAAATAAACATAATTATATTGCGTAACTTAAACTTAATTTACTTACATAAAGCCACTCTGCTTATCAGCTGCTGATACATATTTTAGTAATTATTTTTCTAAATTAAATATTAAGTGCTTTGGAATAACTACTGTACAATTATTATATTTACATAGAGATAGGGGATATGAATCAATAAAACTTTGGAAGTTCAAAATTTTAACACCTTTTGAGCTTTCTAACTCCTACATGAAACAACGTACTGCTTGAAAATGTACGGCAAACACATTTTGTGATAGTTCTTTTTCGTAAAATAATAATTATTTTCTCAAACACTAGATCTTCATCATGAAGTCCAGGAACAAGACACATTCCTGTTTTATAGACGATGCCGTTTTGTTCTATCTTTGCCGCTGAATAAAAATCCTCATAACCTGCAAGTAATTGTATAATTTCAGTTGAGTAACTGCTTACATCAACTACCTTCCCATTTGTAACCACATCACTTTTTGTCAATAGATCTTAAACATTTTAAATTATAATAGCATTGCAGTCGTTGATATCTTTTAACTAATGTAAGTGGCAAATTTAAATTGTTTTTTGCACTTTGGGCGACACGTTTAAAGTACAAATGCTTTGCCTCAAAGCACATAGGCCAAGAAGAAGTCAGTGGACCAAATTCAAGAATAAGGTCAGGATAATGTACAAGAAAATGAAATTTAGGTTTAAATTTAATAGTAGGAAACAGCGCTTTGAAACAACTGTGATGATCTTTAATTATATCAGATAAATATGATATGTAAGATAAATTAATCTTTGGGCCAAGTACAATAGTTACAATTTTTTTTAAGAATAACAAAAGATGCCATGCGGGTTCAGTTTCAGGGATGTTTGGGCCAATAAATATTGGCAAAAATCTCAAAAAGCACCACATGCGTGCAGCAGTCATTTTAATACCCATCTGAAAGTTCTCTAAAATTTCCATAGGACGGTTAGCAGCATGACAGAAACCAAATTTGGAATTTTTAATTTTATAGTTTAATTGCGTCAGCGATATATACTTCTTAAGTATCAAGTGCTTTATGATTACCCCAGTTCAAATGGAACAACTCCCTCAAGCAAATCATGCATTGTATCAGGTGGTAACATAGTACTACAATGAAAATTCTTTAAGCAATTAAAAGGGCAGTTACTCTTTATGCCATAAACAGAGACATACTTTTTGTCAATTTTCACCGAAGACAAAAGATGATTGTACAAATCTTTTGCTCGTCGTACAAATTTAGAACTTGTAAAATGATCCTGCATTTCATCTTTTGTTGCTATACAGAAACGACAGCAACGTACATTTCCAGAAAAAATACTAACATAGCCACCTGTTTGATGAGAAGCTAAGTTATCCCCCACTATGGAAACAATTCCACCTTTAACTTTACCGGGTATACCAGACAGAGTTATCCCATCAGTTTCTAATATTTCAGATCCTTTATCAGAGGTTCCAGAACACTGTCAAAACCAAAATGTTTTACATCTGAGGATTTACATAAAACAGCTAATTGCATATCTTTAACAGATGAATGATATTTAGATGGGATATTACACAAGGTAAAAGGTAAAATAAAATGCTGCCAGTTTCTGTTTTCCTTGATTAAATCTTAATGGGTTAAAACACATAAATTCAGCAAAATAAAGTAAAATTTGTACATTAGAAAAATTCTGAGAGTGGATTGTTCTTAAAAATAGTTCTATCGTGTATATCCGACAGAATGTTTATATCATTTTCTTTGCTAGAAATGATATGATCCAAAACTTCACAGTTTTTACAAAATACCTGAAGGGTTTCTATAATAGGTACATACTGGTAACTTGATACTCGCCTACCAGCCTTTAACATATACTATACGGGTTCAACAAAATTAAAATTTTCCTTCAGAAAGTTCTTTTATAGATGCAGTGACTTCATTATCTTAAATACATGATATAAATCTCTCATTTCATAATCATTGAACAACTTTAAAACACTATTGTAATTTACATTGTTTGTTTCCTTTTTCAAAGTTTCAACTATAGATTGCTTAGTTAGTAAAATTGTTTCATTTTGGAGCTCATTTACATCACTTATTAATTCCAAGATGGTTGACTGAGGTAACAAAAACTTTTCCTGCATTTTCAAAATGCAGATTTCAAAATTTTTGTAATGCAAAATAAATAGATTATTCTTTTTTGCACATACACCGCTCGACATTGAAAATGCAAAAAAAGAAGGAGTGGTCAGAAATTTATGCAAATTTTAGAGCGTACGTCACTGAGTTATGCGAATGATGTGAAATGCGTAGCTCTCTGACGCACGTGAAGTAAGATATAAGGGAAGGAACGTGCAGAATGGGCAATATTCGTGTCGTTATTTCTGCCAGACGAATTATCGAAGAAAGTTGGCTTATGTCACGGAGGATACATGTAATAGGAGAGAATGCCAGGCCGCCGTCAACGAAGGTATTTCCAGCAGATAGACGGTTTTACGAAGGGTATGGTGATCGGACTGAGAAGGGCGGGTTGGTCCTTATGTCAAATCGCAGCTGATACCCACGTGGATGTAAGCACGGTGCATCGGCTATGGCAAACATGGTTGGAACAAGGGAATGTGGGAAGAAGGAGGGGTGCAGGTGTAGCCAGAGTGACGTCAGCACGTGTGGATCGACGCATCCGCCGACAAGCTGTGGCGGTCCCGCAAGTCACTTGGACCGCGATTCTGCAGCACGTGCAAGATACCCTGGATGTTCCTGTGTCGACGAGAACCATTTTCCGTCGATTGGTGAACGTAGCCTGCACTCACGGCGTCCGTTAAGAAGACTGCCATTGAGCCCACAGCATAGAAGCCAACGTTTAGAATGGTGCCGGACTGGAGCGATATGGATGACAGAATGGCGAAACATCGTGTTCTCAGATGAGTCACGCTTCTGTTTATCCAGTGACAGTCGCCGCATACGTGTGTGGCGTCGACGTGGACACAGATCTAATTCGGCAGTAACTGTGGAACGCCCCACCGCGCGACAACATGGCATAATGGTTTAGGGCGCTATTGCCTACGATTCCAGGTCACCTCTAGTTCGTATTCAGGGCACCATGACGGCCCAACGATACTTGGATAATGTGCTGCGGCCGGTGGCAATCCCCTACTTTCAGGGGCTGCCTAATGCAATTTTCACCGGAATAACGTCCGACCACACAGTGCTCGCGTCTGCCATCCCGACCACACAGTGCTCGCATCTGTCAACATGCTCTGCAAGGTGTACATATGCTTCCCTGGCCACCGTACTCTCCTGACCTGTCACCAATCGAACATGTGTGGGATGTGATTGGACGACGTTTGCAGACTCTGCCCCTGCCTCGTTCAGAAGACGAACTGTGGCAAATGGTTGAAAGGGAATGGAGAGCCATCCCTCAGGACGCCATCCGCCCTCTTATTAACTCTATGCGTAGACGTGTTTCTTCCTGCTTCGCTATCCGCGGTGGTTCTACATCCTACTGAGCCGATGCCGTTCTCTCTCTGTATTCTGACTATCATTTTGAAATAAAGATCACTTTTCTGAACACTCCTTCTTGGTGTTGCATTTTCAATATCGAGCGGTGTATATTAAAATGGAGATGAAATGCATTCTAAAATGAAAACTTGATAAAAGTAGGCTTGAAATTTAAAGTTTCGAATTTTGCACAGAAAATCTATAAAAACATGAAAATAAAATATTCCATTTTAATGACATCTTTTGATGAAGATTCATAACTTTACTTTTACCACTGATTTAAAAAAATAATGCTGTAAAAATTTAAGAGTACAAGATATTTCTTTTGGATAGCTTATATTCATAGTGTAGTAATAATATAGAAATAACGCAACAGCCGAAGTAAAATCTCTTGGGACACTTAAAGTTTCATTTTCTGCAACTACGTAGAAGTAAGAGGAAGAAGCAATATGTCCAACTAAAAAAATTTTAGGTGAAACAGATTGTAGCGTTTTTTCATAGGAACCTTAAAAAAAATTGAGGGAGATCAAATTCAATAACATTTATAAATAATGGACTTTTTAATAACAACTTTTATTGCCAAAATAGGTCATATAAGATTCTTCCAAGATGGAGTAACTCTGCACATTACAAATCCTGTCCAGCATTTTCTGTAATCGACACGTGAAAATGTCCACGCCCTGAATTGCTCTAACATGCACGAATAGCCACCAAGGTCTTTACATGTTATACCTTATGACTTTTGACTACGGCTATTTTAAATCACAGGTATGAAGAAATCAGCCGACATTCCTGGCCATACTGAAACAGTTCATTTCCCATCATGCGACATGGAATTACAGCTGAACTTTCTTTTAAGAAGGGCCTCTACTGGTACGACAGCCACCATACTGAGCATATGTAATCTTAGTGGTAGTGTGAACTATATTGCATTACATTACAAATTCCTGACATAACTAAAGCAGTACCTGTCAATGAAATATATAACTATTCTGGCAATAAAATCTGGCAGTATAACAGCAAACACGCTGCATATGAGCGAAAACAATCGGTCACTGGGTACTTTCAAATTAGCGTAACTACCTTACATTAAATCACTAAACAGAATGTGCCACGCTTTGGCAACCCAACACACAGCAGTTCTACAGCATTAACAAGTAAAGTCAAGAATTTTCTTGTATATTCTATTTCTTATATTCCAAGCTCGAAGTGTTTTTATAGACAAAACAGATAAACAGAATATTTGATAACATTAGGTGATTATCCAAAATTCATTGCATTCTCAGGAAAAAATATTTAAAAAAAACTCAGTCTTTCAACACGTAATATAAAAAAAAAAATTAAAGTCAATTCCTGTTTAGGTCAACAAAGGAAAATTTTATCTTTAGTTAATTTTTATTAACATTTTTTCGTTTCTAATTTATGAAGCTGGTGGTGGTCTATAATTTCACATTCTATCATCTCTTGTAATGCCTCATTATTGCAAGGATTCCAGTGAGTTTCGAGCAGTCCAGTCCTTCAGTTAATATTCCATGTAATAATTTCACATGACTCGAGACGACATACGCTTGACCTGCTGCGAAGAGTTTTTGTACTAGATATATTACTGCACAATCTACAGTGCTACCTTGCATCTTATGTACTGTTGTTGCCCATGATAGTATTAACGGTAGCATTCTTCGTTCAGGAGTACCGTAGTTGCGTTTAGCAGGGAATCGCGCTGATATTGGCTCGATTCTGTGTACACCATTATTGCTAAATTTTAGTTAATATTTATATAACTTTAGAAAATATTTAGAACTCTGTCTTACTGTTGCTACTTATTTTTGTTAAATATTACAATCCCATTTATCACAGTCATATAATATTATTTATAAGCTGTTATAAAATTTAATTTTAACACCACGTGAGAATTCCTAATAAACGGTCATTATTTGTAAGTCTTATAATATATTTAAAAACAGCATACCTTTAGTTCCGATAAACAGGAATAAATAGGTAGGAATTGACTTTAATATGGGAAAAAACTGTATTAACATCACTTAACATAACTTAAGTGCCATCCACTACAAGTTTAAAAAAATGTATTTGAACTTGAGTGATGAAGAAAAAGTATTTTATAAACGACTGAAAATTTGAACAAGATATAGGGAGAGTGTGAGCTAACCGTAGGAATTTAAAAAGAAAAAAGATATTAAATAACATCAAAAACTTACTTCTTCAACAAAATACTCGAAGGGTTCTTTTAAGAGGCATGGTAAAATATAAAGACCTAAGCCGGTTTTTATGTCCAGATCAGTTTCATCAGCAGAGTGAAGAACTGCCTCAATATCAGTCTTTATTTTCTTTAACAAACCAGACCTGTGTTCCATAAATAGTCCAAGTAACTTGCATCCATTTAGTACAGCGTTTTTAAAAAACGTGTCTGTCACGTTTACTGATGTCAGACGTTCAAATTCGCCAAACTGATCCTCAAGCTGGAAAAAAATTGGATATTGCTCTTTTAAGACTTTAATGCTGATATTATTATTTATTGAACTCCTTCGAAAAGAGTATGTTAATGACATTAAAAACTTTATTTTATTTCTGTCTTGAAAAGAAGGACTCTTTTTACTTTCTTTTATCATAATCTGTCGATGCATGTCTTGGGAAATTTCATCTTCACCTTCAATATGATTAGGTGCCCAATTTACTTCACCTTTTTGTGGATTTAATTTAATTTGTTTGGGGATAGCACTAGATACAGATTTTCTTTTCATCTTATTTAATTCCACCTATAATGATGGATCCTTCTGTCGCATTTTCTTTAATTTATTATGCAATTTTATTTCCCATCCACCAATTACTGATCCTATATCACTTTTAAGGTATGGAAATTTCCAAATAAGAGCCTCACAAATTTGCACCCTTTCTGCTTTGTTAGGAAACCGCTTGAAGTCATAAGCATAATTAGCCAAGTGACTTACAAGTTCAGAAGATTGACTCCAATTTAAATTTTTTTCTGCTTCCAAAGCCGCACGTAAAGTTTCCGAAAAATTCTGGACTCGTATTGTGACATACATTGGCCATTGAGATTTTAAATTTAACTTTAATTTCTGGATTTTCAGTTATGGAGCATTTATGCTCGGATCCCGTAAAAGTACCAGAAACATTTATTGTTTCTGAAACAACATTGTGTGCCAAGTAATGACCTCAATTTTATACTTTTCCTGGAGTAAAGAAATATCTTCAAAATCAACATATTCGCCGAATTCATCGTCATATTTTTTAAGAGAAAAAAAATCCCGTTTTATGTTAAATGCTGACTCAATAATTTCAATGAGTTGATGACCGTCTGCAACTTCTCTTACTTTTGATGACGATTTATACTGTATCAGGATTTTCATCTAGAGAAAAATAAATTCAGTTTTAGTCAGTATTTCGATTTTCATATAAAGAATGCTTTACAAGTTTTCAATGAACAATTAGCTTACTTCCAATGTTTTCAAACCCTAGCAATGCAATAAATAAAGTCCAAATATTGATAAATGTTTTGTTGTACAGATTATTTATTATTTTTGTCGATTTTTTTAAATTCATTCGATATTTTCAAATTTAGTACATATTTTAGAAAACCTTTAAGAACGTTAACTTCTTAGTTTTCAATTTAAAAGTTCTAAAAGTAAGGAAAAATGTTTCACTTACCTTTCTTCCTTCTAAAAATCGTGCCCGGGTGAGCTTGCCGAAAGATAATTTCGAAGTTCTAGGAAATCTACATCTCAAGAAAGAAAAAAACTTTTAATTTGGAATATTTCAACGTTAAGCTATACAGAACACTAAATCGAAATTGCATCCATCTTACATCTCGTCCGTTCAACTGTCCTTTCATTCTCGCTGCCAAAAATTAATAACAAAAAAAAAATAAAAATAAAGTCATAACATTTCATCGCGCGCCATCTATTGAAAACAGAATCGTCTGTTTATTAATTTGTTTTATAGTTTTTCTTTACAGGCCATTTTCGACACATATGTCAAGAGTTAAATATAAAAAAAGTTTATTATTTTACAATTCTTTCACTGCTGTCTTGAACAGCTACTACAGCTACAGTTTGCCAGATTCCTTCTCAAACCTTCCAAAAAGTCACTGCCTCTCAGTTGCATGCCCCTTATTATATTCCTCCAAATTTACTTTCATCTATCTCTATCTTCTCAATACTACCTATTTTTTCCAATGACAGTTCTATATAATCTAAAATAGTTTCATTTATAAATTGTCTCGACTCCACTAATGTATTAAAAACCAAAAAACAATCCTCTTGAATAGCTCCAGTTTTAGTCCCTCTGAGCATTCCAGATGTTAAGAAAAATATTTCAGCTACCCTCAGCTTACTGTTAGAAAACCAGGACTCATATCGAATTGACTTCCACATTCCTTCCCTGTCGTAACTTTCCTACACACCTACATAAAACCATTTGACTTTTTAACCTTAAATTTCATTTTAGAATTACATTTCACACATACAAATTCCTCCTTTATTAAACCTGCTTCCTTTAAAAAATATAAGAATAATTGTTGATCTTGGCATAAATGAAAAATGAAGAGCCTATTCGCTACACCAAGCCTTCCTAACGTTATCCTTTCATTTGAAAACAAACTATAAATTCCCCATTAACACTCCTTGAAACTTCTCAATAATGCTTAGAACAGACGGCATCGTAATCAGAAAATATAAGGAAATCGGGGCTAATCTTCCATAAGAGGGGTAAGTTGGCGCCAAACTATTTTCGTTTGAGATGTCAAACTTCACATCGCCGTTTCATTTCGCTCCTGCCAATCGCAAAGCGATATAAAATCTAACATTGTGAAATGAAATGACACTAAATAGAACACAAGCATATCCTTATTAACAATCATCTTAGCAGAACATTTTGGACATTCCACATCAGTTGAAGGAATTAAACCAACTTCTGAAATAAATTGTATAACACTTTCCCCGAACTCCAAAATTGTCCACCAAGTAAACATACTCAAATTCACCAACAATGGATGCATCAACTCACTAAAATATACAAGTTAATATCGTTGTGGAATTCAACACACTGAACCACTTTCGCTCAACAATCGCGCCAAATAAAAACTCTCGCCAAGTTTCGAGCTTACCCCGCTTATGGAAGATTAACCGAAATTGGAATAAAATAAAATAAAAAAAAGATCAATACAACTACTTCACAGAGAAGCAACTTCTCGTTCTGCTCCAGCAAAGAAAATAGAATTTTCCAGTTTAAAATAAGTGGGAATGCAACAAGGTTGCCGAAATGCAGTATTCTAGAATTTGCTGGGTCCCAGAAACACAACCGTCCGAAAAGTGTGCTAAGCCATAAAATCATCAATAGGGTCCTATACTCAAGCTGTACCAAAGAAACTCCATTCAGAATGAACTCAAAAGTTTAGCTTATAATACAGTACAGCTATAAATCTTTAAGCAAGCCTGCTAATGACCAGCAACTAAAAGAAATTTAAGTGGTAATCGAGTGACTACCTCATGTTCTTCAGTCTTTTCATTACTGAGACAAGGAATGGGATGGATTGAAATTTTTATGAAACTAACCACCACATCTTATCATGAAATTCCAACATATAGTGTCACAAAGAAAAAGAGACAAAAATTGCAAAATACACTTACTACAGTCACCGAAATAAAGTTCTATGTTTGCCACAAGAAAACATACAGCCGGAGCTACAGCCAGAAACCCCAACCAAATCGAAATCGGGCCAAATAAAAACTCTCGCCAAGTTTCACGCTCATCCCGCTTATGGCAGGTTAATCGAAATCGGAATAAAATAAAATAAAAACTTTTAAGAGAACAGGAAAACAATCAGACATGCATACACATAAATTTGCACTGTATTTATAATAATAAGGTAAACAAATTGTACTAATTCTGTTTCACCATATAGGTGATGTTCGAAATCGTTAGTCTAGCTACTAATACATCATCTCATTATTTCAAAATTAATGTTCTTAACCAGCAGAAAACAATTATTAAAAAAATTGATGTCTGGGTTATAAGGAACACACAGTCTACAGGTCTCTACTAAACTTCTGTTTTAAGCCTCAATAAGAAACGAATACAGATAGATATTCTACGCAAAATGTCCTGAAGAGGGAATCCAAATGTATACCCACCGGTTGCATGCATCAGGAAAAAAGTCCCGAAGTCCTTCTTATAAAAATTCATATATTTACAACTGCAAAAATATACATTATGTTATGAACAATTTACTTGTCATAAGAATACATGAGAATCTTTTTAGTGCTTTACTCGAAGCCATTTGTTACACAGGTACGAAAAATAAACTACCATAAACATACATAGTTATGGAATAAACTAAAAATATGCGTACATAAATCAATGCATAGATGCGAATAAATTAAAAACATACATAAATCAAAACATAGTAATGAATACTCTAAAAATATACATATCTTCTAATTTTTAATTCCTGGTAAATATATTCAACCACCATAAGCATTTCCAACTCTCAAATAGGCTGACAAATAGGCGCTGAAATGCTTTCCATTGATTGGCTGTTACACGTTGCCAGAAAATGGGGAAAACTTGAACTATTATTGTAGTTTCACCATTTATCAGAGCTGTTAAAAAAACAAGTAAACCATCTTTTGGTTCATCTTCAAATGTTGAACCATTAAATGGTGCAACATTGTAATGAAATTTTTTACAGTGTACCTTAATTCAAATTGGAGCATTGCAAGGTGTGCTGCCAATTCATGTAATCCTGTACTACGTCAATAAACTACTATTATCAAAGAAATTTTATTCCTTTCGATTTGAAGAGTGACGTTGTGTTCCCGGTTTTCTCCTGATGAGTTAAAGACTACTATCGCATAAAAGTTGAATCTCGATTTGCAAGTAAAGAGAACAGGAGCTCAATAATGATGTTATCATAAAAAGGTCAAAGAAGCTGACTGATATGAAGCGAAGAGAAGAAAACAGAGTCTTCTGGCATACATGCCAGCCTCAGTAAGTCTCTGATTGGTCCATTTTTCAAGAGAAAGGATTTAGCAAGCATGTCAACATATAAGGATTTCCAACGAAAGTACACTGAACAAAGAACAACTCCATAGCTCACTTTCAGAGCCATAAAGGACCACCATGGCTGTATAGCTAAAAGTAAAATGCATAAATAAAAATTCTGGAAATAATTTTTGCTTTACGTCATTCCTTTTATAAGCTGATACTATCCAAAGCAAATCATAAAAAATCAATTATTTTTAAGAGTATTCCAGATCTTAAGTGAATAAAAGATTAAAAATAGGTTCTATATCCGCTTTTGAATCAAAATAATATACCACAACCGAAAGTGCGAACGAAGAATAAAGTCATTAATTAAGAACAATACAAAACTCGACAAACTCAACCAATTAATTTTCGCTTACTTCCACAGAAGAAAAACTTCCGTTAAGTATAGCAAAGCTTAAAGAAGTTTAAATTTGAATAAAAGTATTTCTGAGGCTGGGATTTTAAAACAAAAATCTTTGTTGCTTTGATTATAATATGGATGGTATCAGTTTGACAAGCTTCACGCAAAATTTTTGTAAATTCTGCGTGACAAAATGCATTGCTGTTTCCAAAGTGTTTTGACGTTAAAACGAAGTTAGTGGAAACATTATAATTGGAAGTAAAAACTGCCTATTTTTAAGAAATTTTAATAACAGAAAAAACTCTTCTTGAACTGTATTACATCAGTTAAGCTGCTAGGTATACGTCCTGTTTTTACACAGGTGCAGAACAGCGAGTCTCATTGGCGCATGCGCATACTGAAAGTTTAAAAAGTATTCTGTAAATAGGAAGTGTTTAAAGTGCTTATTTTGATGGCGAATGTCCTCTTCCTCTTAGTAAAGCTCGAGAGTATCGGTCGGAATCTTAAGGCAGTATTTAGCTCCTGAGTCATCCGATTCGGTCCAGCAGATCCGACCTTTCCGAAGGAGAAAGAAAAAAAATCCTTAAACACCCGTTTGTGAAAAGGATGATTCCAGCAATTTGGACGCATGGGAACATCTTTCAAAAGGATTAGACAATAAAACACTTTTGTAAGATAGTAAAAAAAGTGAGAAATGTTTTTCCTTAAAAATCAACTTTTGCATTATTTTTATACATTAAAATGCAAAATAGCTTTTTCAGTAGCATGAAAGTGGTTTACATAGCGATAAATAGACGTTTATCGATTTTCAAATGAAGGTAGAAAATAAGCTTCAGTTCATTTCGAATCTCAGATTACATTTGTGCGAAAGTTGCAATGAAAAATGACACTTTAATCTTTGTGTGTATTATTCAGATTTTCGTATCTGTGAGCACCATCTAGAAAATAATCTTCGTACATTATTTCTCAGAAAGTAACACTAGTTTGAGATCTAATTTTGCCTGATTTTTACCATTACGAAATAAGGTTCTCAAAAGTACAAATTTTTGTCACAAGAAATTTGCAAAGCACTTTCCCATTTCTGCTCTAAATTATTTCATTCTAACAGACACTGTTGTTAAAGGAGTGAGTAACTTTTGAGAATTACCGTTGTAATAATGAGGTATGTGCATAAATTTGATACAAATACTAGGAAAGCAATTCAGTCAAGTTTTAGAAATTAATGTTCTAGCACATTTCAGTACGAAAAGCAAATCTGACCTTGGCCAATGATAAGAATTTGCATTCTTCAAATCTTTCACATGTGCTAATTTTCTTTTTTCATGTTATTCTTATGTCAAAAATGTTTTAGGATGTCAAGTTAGTGCTGACGACGTCTCTGCACTCGTACCATAAGTTAAAAATGAAATAGCAACAAATCTCATATTGCGAGAGATCTGTGCTTTTGACAGGTTTAAGTCCTGAGCAAGATCATAGCCGTATCTGTCATTTAATCTCTGACGTATAATTTTCCTTCATTCACTTCTACCTGCTACCAAGAAAGTTTAAATTATTCTTTCCTAACTACAGTTTACAATTTCGTACTTGTACAATTCTTTCATTACATTTTTTTTTCTTTCTAGTTTTTTTTTTCGTTATGTCCTGAAATAATCTCCCCTGAAAATGTTTCCAGTTGCTG
Source organism: Stegodyphus mimosarum (assembly GCA_000611955.2). Lineage (NCBI taxonomy): Eukaryota > Metazoa > Arthropoda > Arachnida > Araneae > Eresidae > Stegodyphus > Stegodyphus mimosarum. Next base: position 190,042 of record KK117114.1, on the reverse strand, counting down.
ATCTTCCTCTATGTTCTAACTCGACAGAAAGAGAATAAGCATAGCATATTTGTTTGAGTTCATGTCTTCTCCTTTACTTTTTCTGTTTTGGATTCGATTTGGTATTAAATCGAGCACTGAAGCTATTGAATAAGTATTTTGAGATAGGAGTGATAGTCTTGGTGGTAACAATTTCCTAAAATCAGACTTTCTCATAATCAAATTTATGCATCTCATGAATTTGCAAACAGCCTCAAATGATTTCTCAAAACTATTCGTTTTCTTTATTAGAAAACGAAAGTTGCAGTTATTTAGGACACTTGACTGCAAGGCTCTCTGTGAAAATGTATACTTATGGAACGCAACAGAAATTTTATACAATTCATCTACACTCACGTTTGTGAAAATTGCAACACCAAGAAGGAATCGTCATAATTGAATGCAATTTAATACACAGTTGAGTGGTAGTGGTACAAATAAATGATTAAATGTTCAAAGCAAACAAACAAGAACAAGAGATCAGAATCAGTATTTTGTGTGGCCACCACGCGCCGCAATAAGTGCTGCTACACGACGTGGCATGGAGTCAAACAAAGTTTGAATGTCTGACTGAGGAAGAGCATTCCATATCGTTTGTACGCGTACCCAAAGTTCGTCTGCAGACGCAACAGGACGAGGATCACGAGCAAGACGCCGACCAATGACATCCCACACATGTTCAATTGGCGACATATCCGGGGAACACGCAGGCCAAGGAAGAAGCTGTACCTGCTGCGCTGCAAAGAAGGATTTAACAATCCGAGCAGTATGAGGGCGGGCATTGTCCTGTTGAAATACAGCGCCTGGCAAGCTTTGAAGGAAGGGAACAGCTTCGGGCTGTAGAACTTCACGGATATACCGGTTGCTGTTCAGATTGCCCACAATTCGTAGCAATTGAGATCGTCTATGATATGCTATGGCGCCCCAGACCATAACTCCGGGTGTTCGTCCACTGTGGCGTTCGATAATGCACTCCGGAAGGTGGCGTTCACCGGCATAGCGTCTGACACGAATGCGGCCATCATGGTACCACAAATTAAAGCGGGATTCGTCAGAAAACACGACATGCTGCCAATCAGCACGCCAGTCTCTATGCTGATTGGCCCATTGTAGCCGCAGGCGGCGATGGTCGTGCGTTAGGGGGATCCTGTATAAAGGAGTCCGTGCGCGCAGTCCACACTGCAGCAGACGTCTACGAATTGATGAAGCACACAATGAAACACCTGTAGCTATTGACCACAGTGCTGCCAATTGTCTAGAGGAAGCTGTACGGTCCGTCCGCGCCATGCGGACCAGGTGTCTATCATCGCGAGCTGACGTCACATTTCGGGGTCCACTCCCGGATTTCCGAGTTGTCCGACACTCGTCCGTCCACTGCTTCCAAACGCGCATCACTGTGCTGCTGTTACGCTGCACACGAGAGGCTACTGCACGATACGACAATCCAGCTTCACGAAGGCCGATGATTCTCCCTCGTTCAAACTCTGTAAGTTGTTCAAATCTCGCTCTCTTTCGTCGACGAGGCATAAGTACAGATTGAGTTAACGTTTACCACTAGCAGATAACCACCGATAACCATACACGCCTCGCTACAGCCGTCTATTTATTCGGATCCATCAGCCGTTCAGAGGGCGCTGCTCAGCATACGCATGCGCTACGGATTTGCAATTCTAATCATTTGCATATCATGCGCTACTTTGCATTTCCTGAAAATTTCAGCTCACTCGCGTAAGTCCTTCATGGTGTTGCAATTTTCACAAACGTGAGTGTATTTTACAGGTTTCGATTTCATGATCGGCGAATCTGGCTCAAGCCAAAAATGAGCAAATGATTTTGTAGAGACTATTATGTTTCCCCAAGCCGGTAAACGGGAGAAATGAACTGTTCCCTTCACGGAATCCGAATCACTGATCTCTCAGGTGTTAACTAAACTGTGCTACCAACTTACAATACTAAAGCACGCTGGGCGAAAACCGATAGTTCTTTACATCCCCAGCTGTAGGGCGAGGAAGAAGCATATGTATTGTGTAAGAAAAGCCAAGAATAGGAGAAGCACGAGACTTGGTCTGCTGAAACAAGTTACTGGCTAATTATTATCCACCTCATTTGAATTTGCGTGTGTCTGCAGAGACAGTAAAATTTTTCAGAGCTCGGAAACATAGAAACTGCACCTCCATTGGGATCTGAAACACAAATTTTTTCTAAATTTTAGCTGAACAATCTAATCATTTACACCATGAGAGCACGCACCCGGAAATGCGATAATTCCCTCCAAATTTTGGAAAATGTTCAAGTTTTCCAAAATTATAGTTATTCAAACTATTGGTTGTAATCTGATTTGTGAATCAGATGTGGAAATAATTTCTACTTCAAAATAGAGAAAATTTAAAAATTGACATTTCAGACTGAACTATTAAACACTGTCTAGATACTTGTTTCAGCAGTTTTTATGAACCACATGCCCCGTTTGAATCTAAGTTTTGCATCTTCACTTATGTGTTGGGTGTACTCTATTCTTTCTTCTTTTCATTTTCTTCCCTTTTTTTTCGATGTTAATTTCTCTATTTGCATCATTTTGCTTTCAAGAAATAACTGGTTTCTAACAAAAAGAAATGGGTGCTATTGTTATCCAGATTTCGCCTCTCATTAAAAGGTTATCAGTAAAAGTCTGCAGAAATTAAAAAAAAAACTCTTAGTGCTCTAATAATAAGTGATGGATGAACAGAGATCTAGTTTACGTACAAAGATGCACACATAAAAATCATCGATAAAAATAATAAAGAAAAATAATTGTTTCAAGTTTTATTCAACGTTTTACTTTTCTAAATAAAATTTCTATTTGTTTTTTTTTCAATTAAGAAAGGTATTGGTATACTTTGATTTTTCTAGTAATTTGAGAAAACATTTACTCATTTCCTATTTCCTGCTTATGATAGCTTTTATGCCAATGAAACTGACTACAATTACTACTGTAATTTGCATAATTGTGTAACGAAAGCGATTACTTATATCACATTTGGTTTGCATGATAAAAATAACGCCAAAGATGTTTTATGATTTGGTATATTTAAAGCTTCAGGCAGTGGATTAGATTCGGTTTCCCGCTTTATAGTCAGTAGCCATGCATACTAATTAACTTCCATACTTCATTATCTATAATTTTGTTTTCTAAATATTAACCCATTAATTCGAAATTATTGGAATTAATTTCGAATGCCAAGAGACACCTGGACACTTACGAGAAATTTTTCTGCTTATTTATTATTAAAATACATTGCAGTTTGTAGAGTCATTAAGTTATTTTGAAGCAGAAGATGTGAAAAATGTGCCATGTCCGGGACTTGAACCCTGGACCTCCCGAATAAGCCTCGAGTATGCTTCCAGTTACGCCACGAAGGCGTGAAAAGAAGAGAGAAAATACCTTATAAGTGTAAGAAATTTATGCAATACATATGCTTCATACAATGCAAATAAACTGTATTCCTTTACCAATGCATTTTACTACGCCCTCCAAAAAAACATTTGTCTTCGTAAACTAAATGCATTTTATAATCTAGTATCAGTTGTGTACTCTATCAAAAGAACGGCTAATAAAATATAGTGGAATTCCATTTTTCCTCTCTGAATTCCCTACATTACTGTCGTCAGTTTTATCGACCTGAATAATGATTTCCTGCTCATGAAATAAAAACTTCCGCCATAAGATTTAATTGTTAACATTCCACATCTTGCTATTTTTTTTTCTACACGACCTTTGGCTTTTCTATACCTGCTGTTGTCAGGGCTTGTATTCATAGCACAACTGAAAGCAACTACGAGGGAGGTAGATGTTGCACCTCGCACAATAAAACTCAGTTTATAAACAGTCTTAAATTTACAGAGTCGTCGGTCACAGTAACCGGTGATATCTGGGACTTGTTTCTCTTATGTAGTTGGTTTACTACAGTTTTATTCGGTAAGACTATAATGGTATCACGATGGCTGTTGTTGTTTGTAAGTGAATAGCATCAGTCAATTCAAAATTTGTAATTGTCGTTTTAAAAATCATCAACACTCTCAATATGAAGCTAGGGGCAGGAATTAACTATCACCCAGGCTGTTCATACTACACCGTGCTCTTCCTCGAGCATCTCATTTATGTTACGTAATATGAAGTTATTTAACTGTTTTTAGTAGACATATCGTGTATAAAATTCACTAAACATATGCAACGACCGTAACTTAAAACGTGAGGAAATTTAGAGGAAGTTTCTGAACTTCCCCTTCTAGCTGCTTTTTACAGAATGTTTTTATCCGCTTTATCTTTATTTATTTACTGAAGCAATATCGGAAATAAAGTCTAAATTTAACTCAAATCAAGGTTAATCCGAGGGCAGTTAAAAAAACACAGGAATAAGGAATAACTTACATTTTATTTACCATTAAAAGTAACTTTAACAATTTACCTGCATTTTCAAGCAGTTTAATTAATCTACAGAATAAATTCACTCGATTACGTTAAATCAGCATTTCAAACAAAAAGATCACCCATTAAGCGAGTGAAAGTGAAGAAAATAAATTATAAATGGTACAACCACAGGAATAGTGCCGTTGAGTTCAAATTCATGTAAAAATTCGGTTAGAACATTTTGTTTTTCAAAGTATAGTGCTCTTATATTCATAATTTCATACAACTAAAGTATTCATTGTTGTAGATCAAAACTTCTCGTAAGTTTTATGACATTATCTGCTGCAAATTTTTCTAACTTTCCGTACAGTTTTGTTCTACCCTGAATATCTGAATAATTTTTCCAAAGTTACGAAATAAACAAATTTTTTTTAGATAGGGCCTGGTTAATCCGCAACGAAGTTAATCTGGAGTTGATTGCATTTAAAAATCGAGTTGTTCGTTGTATTTCCTATCCCTCGTGTATAAAGTTCAATAAAGGTATCCCTCGACTAACGATGAGTCTTACTGTAAGTCGATTCTGACATAAGTCGGGATTTTATTCTTAATACGTACTTTTGATAATATTTTTATAAATTAGTCTTTTCTTTAAAATAAACTTAGTTTAAGAATGCATAAACTTACGTTATCTTGAACTATCAAAAAAACATTGAACTATGTAATTTAGTAACCAGAAATTTCCTAATGGATTTTACAGGCTTTATTACGCAGTGATCAGGTGGAATGATACATCGAAGTTGCGAGGCTAGGTTAGGTTAGATTAATTGATTAAGAAAAGCAACTCGAGGGCTATCTGTCTATGGGGCGGGACAGCTTGCGTTGAGTACATTTTAAGGGAACTGGCTCGTATTCACGTTACACATGGGAAGACCACAAAAACCAACCATGCAACCAGCGCGTCCGACAGGATTCGATTCCACGCCGAACTACCAGTTTCTGCGATGTTAACGCTCGGCCGCTGGTGGGCCCTGAAGTTCCAGATAATGATGCATAAGCGTGACAGTTTTGGAGGGGAATGGTAGTCAAACACTGAAATGCTTCTACATGAAATAAAAATAAATAGGACGAAATTTTGTAAATTTAATGCTTAATTCAATGTGATGCTTAAAAGTTTAAATTTATCTAGTTTATCAGGGTGTACAGTCTACTTGCTTATCTGCTGTGTGAAAACTGGAAGTGTATTAACTGCACAGAAGAAGGGTTAAAATTATCCTTTATTACACTCTTTAGAAATTTACAATGCGTCAAATCGACGCTAACAAACTACGCTCCTGCTTGGCCGGTAACTGAAACAGTAAGGACTAAACTAAAGATTTGAAGATATTAACAAGTAATAGAATTACGCTACAGGGCTCAGAGTATCTTGTTTCCTAAAACAGCGTTGAAAATCTAGTCGCAGCAAAGTAATAGCTGTTACTCCACGTTTAACCTGCAATCAATGCTAAGTAAAAGCTCACGCTACAACAAGCACAGAGTTCGCCCACACTCTCTAACTTTCCCTTCTAGAACTTGGTATATAAACCTTTTCTCCCACTGGTAGAATTTGCATTACTTCACGCGCGCTACAAATTTAAATATTTTGGCATTGACAATTAGGGAAATGAAGGCTTATAGGAAATAACGTAAATTTAACTGGTTATTAAAATTAAATATAAATCCCCGCAAGGACTTAAGATTCTGTTCCTCTAAATGGAAAATTTAAATCAAGCTTCTCTACCTGAAGTTTCATTTAAGGTTGTATAGACATTAGGTATTTTTGAAGCAGAAGAAAAGAAATGAAAAATGAGCACTGCCCTCACCGGGAATCGAACCATGGATCATCATCCACCATTTTTTAGTTCGGGCGTCAGTTGTAGAGACATTAGATTATTTCAAAAGCAGGAGTGATGAGAAATGAGCAACGCCTTCGCTGGGAATCGAACCACAGACCTCTCGGTTACGCGTCGAACGTGCTGACCATTACACCACGAAGGCATGCGAAGAAGGCGGGAGAAATACCTTATAAGGTTTTAGAGTATACATGGTTTATGTTAAGTAGTGTTCCAAATATTGCACTAGAAAAGTTACTATTCAGATCTATTTGGGCTAAATTTCAGTATGTTTTTATTCTTAGTAATTTAGGGTCACCATAAGTGTTTTGATTCTCTAAATACTCGCCCCAACATATCTTGTCATGGGCAAAGGAAATGAATGATGTATAGAATTCTGAAATTTTAATAAAGCATGTTTACTTTCTCTGCTTGGGAAAATAGATTACAGACATTACATTTGCTGTTGTGGGAATAATTTAATTGCTATGCAAGTTTTAAAATTATAAGTAAAATTACTGTTAAAAGTTTTCTAGTAAACAAATGACATGACATATAATATATCGAAGAAACATATATTATAGAATTTTTCATATAAATTTAATACTTTTTGTACAAAAGTTTTCATATAAAATTAATCTTTTTGTCAAGAATATGTTAATAAAAATTGAGCGATCAATTTGGAAATAACGGAAATGCTAAAGGTTCTTCTTATGAATTATTTAAAAAAAGGGTGCAAAAAAAGAAAATAACTGATGAATCATAACGGAATTCTGACGAATATTTATGTTTTTCATTGAATTTTTTTCAGCAATAACTGTGATAAAAACCATATAGACAAGAAAGCTCCATGAGTAAAAAAACGAGGAAGTAATCGAGTAAAAGGTTTTTTTTTTAACATAAAGGCGTCTAACAGGCATGTAAAATCTTGCTGCAAATATTTTTTGTACTTTTAACTTTATTATTAAACCTAGCTTTCTACGCAATTACGCCACATAAAATTCAACAGTAAAATCGCAAAAGTTTTACAAGCAACATATTTTTAGGACTCTGAATACTGAGTTAAGTGTTGTCATTAATGTTTTTCAGTCTTTTCTCAGTTCATTATATTAATGTTCAGTTTTCTTAATAAGATGAATTACACACTTTTTTCTCTTTTTATTATTAACTTCCTGTCTTTTTAATTCTAGTTATTAAACACTGCTTTTTACGTACTTACGCCACATAAAATTAACCGCAAAATGACAACATTTTTAAAAGCAGCCTAGTTTTAGAATAGATTGATAAGTATTGCCACATATTTTCTTTAATATTTCCAATATTATTTCTTTAAAAATAACACATTTGGTCGCAACATCCTTTTATACGGACAAAAATGTGAGGATCGACACTAATAATACTTGGTGCTAATTAAATTTCAGAAGAAAAAAAGGTGTCAGGAGTTTTTTCATTACAGCAAAATATTCTAAAACTACTTACCATTCCAAGCATAGAATTTCAACAATTGGTTACTATATCTTTAAAATATGCCAAGATACAAACATAAAATACTCCTTAGCGCGCCCCCATTTGCTAAAAGATTTAAAAAGTGCAGCATAGCGAGGAAATAGACCCATCACTTTTGTTTTCATTGAAAAGTAAGACGATTATTTTCAATACGAAAAAACATTTACTCTTTCGTTCAATGTTATCTCAAACACAGGTGTGCAAAAGCCAGCTGACAGAAAATGATGATATTTTTAGAAGGTAAAAAAATTATGTTGTTGCGTACGTACGGGTTCGTTATGGATTGAAAGCATAAGTCGTTAAAAATAAAAAAAAATATTCTTTCCACAAGAAACAAATCAAAATGCTGAAATATTTCTTCAGAGGCATTCGTACAATATCGCAATATCTCAAACATTAAGCAAAACTCAATTCAAAAACAGATAAACTAATTCTATCTCACAGCGAAATCGCTACAATATTTATAAATATTTAATATACTTAATACTTAATAATACTTAAATACTTAAATATTACTTAATTACTTAATTAAAATACTTAAATATTACTTAATTAAATTTAATACTTAAATATTTTTTCAGAGATAGTCGTACAATATCACAATATCTCAAACGTTGAGCAAAACTCAGTTCAAAAACAGATATCTATCTCACAGCGAAATCGCTATAATCAATAACAGCATTAAGTAAACAAACAGTTCACTTAAAACAGCTACAACTACAACTGAACTGAGGTGTTTCAACTGAGGTGTTTGAGCTTTTTTAATTATTTACTAGAAAATTCTGGTAGAACCTCGATTTTTGTGGATGGCAACAGCAATTACGAGATATTTATTTAGTAAATATTAAATGCATGCGCTCTTTTATTTTTACTTTTCCGACGTAGCTTTGTCTCCAAACATCGTATGCGTTGCATGGGAAAATAAAGCAGTTTTAATTAAATTTTAATTCTAAATAAATATGAAATCCGTAACAATATATGTATATATATATATAAACTGTAAATAAAAGTCTTTTTTCCCTTTCCGTTTATTGCTTTGTTGAAGAAAATGGCAATAAAAGAAACCTCGAAGAACGACTGATTCGTAGGTGCTGTTTTTCCAAAACGTGAAATATATTTTTTGAATTTTTGCTAAAACAATATTAACAGCAGGATATGGACAATTATCTGTTTATCTCATTAAAGGAAGAAAGCGTAATTGTGTAAATAACTGAAAAATATTATTCATCTGCATTAATTAAATAAAATGCATTTATTTTTGAGTCACTGATTGAAATAAGAAATGTAACATTTTCTTAAACCAAATATTTTAATGTTTGACATAATATCTAAATTCAGGCATAAATCAGCAGCAAAAAAAAAAACAGGAATTAATTATTCATATGACATTCGTTCAAGAATAAAAATCAAGCAATTAGGCTATCTTATTTTTTCACCTTTCAATTAAGTTTTCATGAAATAAAGAGCTAGAAAACATTATCTCTGTGTTCTGTGATGTGCTATAAAATGTCTCAGAATCAGCAAACAAAAAATTTCTGCATAAATTATTCCTGTGGTAAATGTTGTACTAAAAGAACTTGAATCACTCCAGAAAAGATCAAAATTAGCTGAAATGCGCATTATGAATATGATTTATTCTTTCATGATCATTAGCCATAAAAGCTTACGATTCATGGAAACTACCTTTAATATTTTAGCTTATGAATTTTCCTTCATTATTTTGTTAAAGAATGAACAAAAAACTAGATACTCATCAAAATAAATACTTCAAACATATAGATATTTCTTGATAAATAATGCAGGTACTTAAAAGAGCTTTGAGATAGCATCAAAGAGAGCCTGTAAAGACTTGTATTGAAATATATAATGTTAACAAAATACAATTTCGTTTAGCGCATGATCCAGTCATGAATTTATGAATAAGAAAAGTACAAACATACATTCTGACAATCTATCTCGTTAGCAATTTATATAGCTTTATTAATTTTTAGTGTATTTCTAGCAAAATCTGAAGCGACAAATATTAGAAAAGTAACTTAGATATTCCATAAGCTCATTGTCAGCGCAGTTAAAATGTAAGTCAATCATTTAATTTCATATACAATTTTGATAGGTTTTTATGTTTATACAATATAATTTATATTGCATTCAACACAGATAATTGCTGTAGTACTTCTAAGAGTACTTCAACAAAAGACGTTGAAACCGTTGTTCGCCCGTTATTTAATTTCCCTCTTTTCAGTTGCATGTTTTACGAAGATAGAACAGAAGTTCGTAGCGCAGAGTGTATGGTTATATTTAAGGCAAGCTAGAACTACCAGTCATATATGGAGAATCCAATTTTGTGTGTGATCGCCTTGTTCACAAAGAGTAAAAGCGTGCGAAGCCTTTAAGATTTATTTTAATTCCAATACTATTTCTTATATTAAAATCATTTCCACAATTCTACTGTTTCATCTGCTCTGCCTGAACATGTAAATGAAATAATTTTTAAATAGGAACAACAGTTTGAGTTCAGCAGAGAGGGTAGGGAATATCACGGCTATGGTTAAACTCCCGCCTGCCTCTAGATAGGTTGCTACAAGTTAGTGGTAGTGAAATTCATTTAGCGGCAGTGAATTAAGAAAGTAAGGTTTTTAGGCTTTAATTTTTTAATGCTTAATATAGTCATTTTTACTCCATTTTCCAGTTTTAATGTAGTTATTGTTGTTGTAATGAGGTTAATTACTATGCAGAGACATTAGGTTATTATTTCGGAGCAGGAGAGGTGAAAAATGAGCAACGCCCTCGCCGGGAATCGAACCACGGACCTCTCGGTTACGCGTCGAGCATGCAGACCACTACACCACGAAGGCATGCGAAGAAGGCGGGAGAAATACCTTATATACTTCCCCTTTTAAAGGGCGACTGGGGTTTTGGGGACCCAATCGCCAAATCGCGGTGGTGGATAATCATCATCCACCACCTTTTTTAGTTCGGGCGCCAGTGCAGAGACATTAGGTTGTTATTTCGGAGCAGGAGAGGTGAAAAATGAGCAACGCCCTCGCCGGAAATCAAACCACGGACCTCTCGATTACGCGTCGAGCATGCAGACCACTACACCACGAAGGCATGCGAAGAAGGCGGGAGAAATACCTTATAACTGTTATACCTTTTGTAATTCTATTTTTGTGTATGGTTCATGCTCCAATCCATGGAGGCCAATGATATAAATTCAACTGCTTTTCAATAAAAAAAGGCTTTAAATATTTCTAACTTCCAAATAATTTGAATCATTGTTTTCTCTCCAGCCGCAAGCGGAAGTTAACTTTTGTTAACTGTTTTAGTTTATTATTTCGGAGCAGGAGAGGTGAAAAATGAGCAACGCCCTCGCCGGGAATCGAACCACGGACCTCTCGGTTACGCGTCGAGCATGCAGACCACTACACCACGAAGGCATGCGAAGAAGGCGGGAGAAATACCTTATATACTTCCCCTTTTAAAGGGCGACTGGGGTTTTGGGGACCCAATCGCCAAATCGCGGTGGTGGATAATCATCATCCACCACCTTTTTTAGTTCGGGCGCCAGTGCAGAGACATTAGGTTGTTATTTCGGAGCAGGAGAGGTGAAAAATGAGCAACGCCCTCGCCGGAAATCAAACCACGGACCTCTCGATTACGCGTCGAGCATGCAGACCACTACACCACGAAGGCATGCGAAGAAGGCGGGAGAAATACCTTATAACTGTTATACCTTTTGTAATTCTATTTTTGTGTATGGTTCATGCTCCAATCCATGGAGGCCAATGATATAAATTCAACTGCTTTTCAATAAAAAAAGGCTTTAAATATTTCTAACTTCCAAATAATTTGAATCATTGTTTTCTCTCCAGCCGCAAGCGGAAGTTAACTTTTGTTAACTGTTTTAGTTTTGTGGCTCCAAATTGAACCTCTAATACATACTTTAGTTATTTTACATTTTTGTATTTATTTCGTGTTCTTGAAAGACAGAGATGGAACGAGTATTTGTTCAGCAGTCTAAAAGATCGGACGAAGCTTAAGCCAAACGAAGTTTAAATTTATAATCTGTAGATCTAACTTCCTGTCACGTAGCTGGAGGTAGGGGAAGAAATAAGTGAGATTCTTAAATATCATTCCCTGGGGAACTTCCATCAAAACTGTGGCAGTGGAAAATGTTAAACTTTCTCCCTAAGACTCTCTTGGGCTTACCGAAATAAAGAACATTTCTAGCACGAAGAAGGAGTTCGTAATTTAACGATGAAAGGGTAAAGAAAAACGATGTTTAGATATACACATTCAACATATGAATTAGAAATAAATTGTTTGTGTAATTCTTCCATGGAAAGTATTACAGTAGAGAAACTGCTATATAATTAAAGATAGTTTTACGTTCATTATTTCATTTGACGATGTTTTTGAGAATTTATTTACACTTTATATATAAGCAAAAATAGTTATCGATTTATAAATTAGTAAATTTAGTTAACTAAACCATGCTGCAAGAATAAGATTCATAACATATACAGAGCGAGGGATAAGGCAGTCATTTTTAGTAGCAATTCTCTACTGCTATTTTAATACTAATAGCATTCCTATATTTATATTGTAGACGATCGACTCAAAATATTGCCCTCCATTCAATTGCATATTACGGACAATTAGAGAACCCAAAAAAGGAATCTGTTACCATAAAATGGACGGCCAATAGAGAAGAAGGTACCGCATACAGAAAAAAAAAATAGTATGCGCTCTAAACCTGAGATCGCCGAAGAATAATAAAACAGGCCACGCTTCCAAACGATGTTGGCAGTAGAAGGGTCATCCCTTACAACGCTAGACGACTGAATAATTAGGTCCTTTTAGCAGGCCAAACGTATGCGAGAGTTCTCCATTGTTCTCTGTTTCAAACTGTAGGCAGTTACCAAAATCCACTATTTTGGCTACTAAGAAAAACATTTCCAAATGCTCAAAGTTTTATTTTTTTTTAATACATTTGCTCGTACAGTCAAACGTTTCCCAGCCACTCACATTATCTTCTCGGTAAATCGCAGAATTTTCTATCTGCAAACAAACAAAAAATTTAGAAAAAGATGTCTAGAGTACCTATATACGCTGGGGGAAAATTGCTAAGCACGGATCACAAACGACTATATAGCGCGTTAAAAATGTGTTTCAATGTCAAGCGAAATAAAATAATCCCAGAATACTAGGACATAACAATAAAGATAATTTATTGTGCTCTAAAATCTAGAAGGCTTTGAAAAAAGTTCAAACGAGAGAATGATCATATTGTGCTGAATACGTAAAAGTGAAAAAAATGCAATTACTGCCCGGAGGCATTCTGACGTAAGATGTCAGTTCGGGATATGGTGACCGTGGAGGACGATGTAAGATTCTACATGTCGTGTCACACTTTGCACAATATTACCTAACAGGTGTTGGAGTAGTTTATTCCATTCCTCTGTCAGTGCAAGCATGAAGGTGCCATTGTTTATTGGAGGGCATTGTAGACCAGCAAGCCTCCTCTCCAAAGCATCCAAAACATTTTCAGTGGGATTCAGATCTGAGAATGTGCTGGCCATATGAGGCGTTGAATATCCTCGCTCTCTAGACAGCGACTGTTCGATAACATGTTGTCACCCATGAAAACAAATTTATCACCGACAGTACCACGGAACATGTGAGCATGAGCCGGCAGAACATCACTAAGGTATCGCTGGCCAGTCATAGTTCCAGTTGCAACCATATGTAGGGGAGGGCGGTCATTGATCATAGTGCTGGCCCATACCATGATACTGCATCTCCGATACCGGTCCTTTCCTGAATATTTCCTGGACGAAAAACAGTGCCACTCTCACAGCCTATCAGTTGGCGGCTAGAATCCGGTAACAGACTGAACCTGCTCTTATCTAAGAATAGTACAAAAGCCCAGTTCTATTGAGTCCAATTTCGATGTTCCCGATACTATTGCAAACGGGAGGGGGGCGCTGCTGTCCGGACAACGGAATGCACACAGCATAACGGTGAGAATATAGTCCTCCTTGATGCAACTTGGCAATAGCAGCAAGTAACTGATTTGCTACTTAATAGCGTGCTGCACTATTGAGGTAGCCTTTTGTACCTATCTTCTGCAAGCGTTGCACTGCGAACAAGACTTCCCTTGTTAGTTTGCTATACAATCCATTCTTTTATAATGATTTTCAAAGAAAAACACTCTGGCTGACATCGAACTCCCTAGCAACATCTTTTATTTTCGCCCTTATGCAAGGCTACCAATAATATGGACAAGTGTAAAATCATCTAAGTGATGTCGGGAAGGCATACCGAAATTTTCAAGTTTATCATTTGATTCTTTCCAGTTCAGTTTTACTTTTGAACAACGAAGATCAATGCGAGCCAAATCCTTAATCTCTTTTATCAGCGCATCACACGAAGCACAACTACGGCAATTCAAAGTTTGCATATGTACAGCATACCTTACTGTATCCTGTACTCATGCTAATTTTCACATTTTCGTGCCTTCTATTTTGTGGTTGCTATCGCTGCTACTGCCATTCGTACTTAGCAATTGTCCAACAGTATATTTGCGAATTGCTTCAAAAGTGTGAAAGTCAGTTTTGCAAGTATACTGTTTTCAGAAGCTCTGTCCCATAAACATTAATATTCAACGTCCAGTAAATATCTCAGGAAAATAAAGGCATATATGTCACAAGTATTCTACATCAGTACGTATGCAAGCCGAACATAATTCCAATCAAAATACTGTTTTCTCATCAACGTAAGTTATATCTTTTCTTGATCAGAATTCGTTTTCTTTTTTGTTCAGTTCTCCATTGTTTACCTTCTTTCGTAACTCTTTTTTCTGTTAGATTTTATTTACTATCAAAGTGAATAAGGAAACTGCAGTTGAATGGAGAAGTTACAAGGAATTTTATCCCTTATTTCGGCATGCCTTTGTGGTATAACTCGACGCGTGTTCGAGTTCCGGCTAGGGCACTGTATATTTTTCCAATCTCCTGCTTTAAAAAAAACCTAATTGCTCTACAAAGTGATGGAATTTTGATGACAAACATTCAGCAACGATAAAAAATAATTATTATAAAATATGTAGAAACTGATTTTTACTGACAAGAAGGTTCTTGAAAGGGTAAACAGGCCAGCGTTGTATTTTTATTTTTCTAAGGAATTATCGCTTTCTCTTGTGCATGCTCTCTCGGCGTAACTAGTAGAGTCCCATGTATTAGTTGTGATATCGACTGTTCGAACCCTGGCGAGCGTATAGTGATTTTTTTATATTTTCTGATTCGAAATATGTAATGTCCCTGCACTGTGACTCGGCTAAAATATGGTGGATGATAATTTGTCACCACCTGATTTGGTCGACTGGGTCCCGTTCCTTTCTCAACAGTCACATCGTAAGTGGGAGAGGAGGGATAAGGAGTTATGTTATTCCCCGTGTGTCATGGTGTCATGGTGACACTTCCGGGTAGCAGTTAGAAGATCCGGAGTTCGAATTCGGGTGACAACACATAGTTAATATCTGAAACTTCTGGCATCGAAAAAATTTAAAAATACCTTTACGAATTAACCTTAAGTAAAACATGGACGACGGTAAATCATCACTACCTGAATTTGAAGACTAGGTCTCATCTCTTTCCCGTTGCCTCTTAAGCGGAAAAAAAATTAAGAATTACTTCATCCGCTTGTGCATGCTCTGGTGGTATAACTGTAGCCTGTTCAGCTAGCATTTGGAAGACGCCTGGTTCGAAACCCGGCCAGAGTGTAGTTGACTTTTCTTATTTCCTGTCCGAAGGACATAGTTTCCATACAGTTCCCTCTCTGTGTGAATCCCAGGGGAGAATTTGTAATATTCATTTCACCACAGATGACAGACAGTCCTTGTAATAAATAAAAATACTTTCTGAGCAACTAATTATGCCATTAAACACATTTTGGAGTCTGGGTTTGTTCTGGAAAGAATAGTTTCCTTGTAAGAATTTCAAGTAACTATTGTGGATTTAGTTACTATAAGAAAGAATTCTCATTCAGAATAGGGTATTTCGTTACCGACAACGTTCAGTCTCAGGATTGTTTTGTATTATTGTGGGAATTCACGTAATACAGCCGAACACAATCATACTTGCTATTTTGGAAAGTACACAGGGACTATTATAAATTTCGTCATCACTGAAAATTGGAAAAGTTGCAAATAAAGGAACAAGGAGAACAATGTGAGAAACAGATCATTTGCGCGAGTGAAAAGAATTACACTTATAATCACTCATAAGACAAATTAATCCAGCAGGCCATACAAAAATTCCTTTTGTATTCAAGGTCAAACAATAATCTACTCTTTCTTAACCGCAAGCCACGTAATGGAGGATCACGAAGTTTCAGGCTCTCTCTGTGTATATTCTGCATTTTTCTATTAAGTTTATCTGTTTTCTATCTAAACATCTCTTTGTAAGATATTTTTAATTTACATCCATTTGAAATTAAATACTTAAAAAAATATTAACAAAAAAACCTTACATATAAATCAATTAAAAGCTTCTAGAAATCTTTAAAGAATTTTTAGATGGTCTACCATATTCTCTGAGAACAGAAGTTCTATACATTTCGAGAAAAATTTCAGAATTTAGGTAATTGAAATTGTTTTAAAAATTTGAGAATTGCTGATTCGTCTATATTCGTGACATTAAATAAATGCTACAAAACAGAAGGCATTTGTTTATTACTTTCCCTTTACGACTGCCTTTTCGCAGCGTTATTTCGATTGTTTGCAACGATAACTAATTGAAAAACCGATCTTTAGGAATGCAGGGGATTTATGGCTTAACGATTTACATGCCTTCAGCATTTTTTGATATTTTCTTATAATTTGGTGTTCTTGGTTCAAATAGCAAGAATTTCAAAAAAATTAAACCTTTGACTCAATCGAATATTATTAGGAGATCCTATTCGTCAATTAGAAATCTGAAAATTTCATATTTAAGGAAACTGCAGATTTTATGACATCATCATAGCTAAATAAATAAACATACACTTTATTGGAGTTCATTTTAGAATCAATGATGATTATTTTTATTTTTTATTTCTTTATCTGTACTTATCGATAACCTGGATGATAGGGAGAATGTTGATTTTCTCAGTAAAAAGAACTTTTCGAATACTACTCACGTTTCTGAAAGTCTTGTGAAAAATTTCAAAATTTCAATCTGAAACTTTCCTCATACATTACATGTGGGGGAAAAAGCGGTACAGAATGAATAAAGAAAAGTGTTTGTGTATTAAGCCTGAGTGTATTAAGCCTACGAAATTCATGCGTTTACAAATATCACTAACTTTTAATCTGATTGTTTTAAATTTGTTATGAAAACTTTATCAGCTAAACAGATATTGCTATCTAATGAAATTTCTTTTCCCTTTTTCAGCTTGTATCATATAAAAATAGGAAATATGATAGGAAGAGAGAGATGGTAATTCTGCATGCGTCTCGCTTCCCTGAGCAAAGCTTGAGATTAGCAGCAAATGTCATCGTAGCATTTTAAGCTGTAAAGAAATCGAATTCTTTTCATACGAATAAGTAGAAATGAAAATACAGAAAAGTAAAATATCCTAAAATGCATATAAAGCAACATTACTGCATTTTTCGCACAAGTATTTGCGTTCAAAGAACTAATGAAATTCAACTGCATAATGTATTCCAATAAAAAAGAGTTGAAATAAAAAAGAAATGAATTATTTAAATTTATGAAATTAAATTATTTAATTACATATAAAGCATTATTTAATGGACTATTTAAAATATTTAATGGAGATATTACTTCACGTGTTTATCTAATTGCATGTAAACCTGTTTTTATTGTTAACAGTGGTGAAATTTTCCACTGATGTAGTAATCAATGGCACGGAATGAGATACCATATTTTACAAGTAAAACGTAGTTCAGTAAAGCTGCAAGACTATACAGACTGTAAAAAATCTGCTAACATTAAAGCATTATCTATAGAAGAATAGTATGCAAATTAACAGTGCATAAATTCCGATTTAAATAATGCAGTAGCAAAGAGCCAAGTTTCGATTTCCAGATTTTAAAGATGGTGAGAAAGGTTCCATATCTACATCTCAATTTCTCTAATTTAAAATGAAACACAGAAATTAATACATATCAGGTACATGGGTTTCGAATACCTTTTCTGAGCATAACGTGATCATTTTTCTCATGTTTTTTGTATAAATACATTCAACTGATTTTACACTTTTGGTGAAACATTCGGATATATCTGAATTAATATTTCCATTCATTCACTGGCTTTTGCACACAAGAGAGTCACAAATAAGAGTAATAATACTATTTTCATGATTTTCGCGGACACCGTTCACATTTATGAAGAAAATAGCTTAAAATCATTTAATTCATATGACGATTAAGGTATTTTTATGATCTTCAAAGGGAAAGTTCTTACACATAGAATACTTTACAAAATCTCTTAATATTTTACCTCTTTGTAAAAGCAGTGTGTATATTAATACTTAGATTATTAGTAACAGCAAAAATAATTTTTGCTCTGTGCTATTACCTGTGCATGCTACTTTCAGAATTATGAGAGAGTAAAAATTACTTAACAAGTCTTATATTTAGTCTTAATTGCTTCAAAACTTTTCCAAATTCTTTTCGAATTCAAAAGCAAATGACATAAAATATTTCATGCCGTAGCCTAGTTAATATTCTAAAATGAGTCGTTTACTCTTAATCATGGCGCACAATTTATATCAGAGAACCTCATTCCAAACTTTAATTCTGGTAATTCTCGTTCTAAGTAGACATAAAACATCTGTGTCACAAAATGCGTCGAATAAATGACCAGTTGCTTAAAATTTTATTTGTCTAGAAATCATTATAGTAGTTAATGGAAAGCATCAATTCTAGGCATCTAAGTTAAGAGATTCAAGAGAATTCAGAGAAAGGGTTTTAAATGTAATCCTGTCTCAACGCGTGACACTGACTGAATGCTTTTGAACAAGTCATGCGAAACATGTCATCGTTAGGGGCGAATAAGGTGATAGCATTTTCTGCGTCGACCAATTTACTCTAATTGCGCTGACCCTTCGTTGCTTGTTCGAGTTTGAGCAAATTGTTGAATGAGCATTAAAGAGAGAGCATTAAAGTTAAAAAGGAAACGGTCAAAAGTAGATGTAAGAGATGAGACTGTCGAAACTTTGCGTCAGAACTATGCAGAGCTGCAATTTCCAAAACCGTTGAGCAGGACAATTTATTCAGATTAGGTGATTGTCCATAATTGCTTATTAGTTCTTAAACTGAGTAAATAAATCTTCTAATCAAAGAACTTGAAATTAAAATATATAAAATTCAAACATATCTTTATTAATATTTTAATTCACACGATCACATGAATAAGTATTGATTATCTTTTAATCACTGTTCGGTATCTAATGATCAGTACTCGAAAAAAGTCCTCTGTCATCAGATATGATGGAATTTGACGGTTAATTTCAACTAAAATCTTTATGTTCCATCTCGATTAATATTTCTGTCTAAAGAAAAATTTCCAATTCTTCACAAACATTTTCTGTTTGTGACATCTTTTAATAAAATGCCTATTTGTAACTTTTCTTGCTATTTGAAGCAAACAAAAAGTAAAAGGTCAACAAAAATATTATACAAATATCTTGAAAATCTGCTTCACAATTAGTACTTCATCTAACAAACTAGATGCACTGGTACTTGAAAGACAGACTCAGTGTTTACATCAAAAAGGCTATGTTGTTTTTGTATTCCTAAAAAGTATATTTTGGATTAAAATATAAATTTTTATCAGATGCAGTATCAATATAGAATATATTATGATGATCAGTACACATTAAAATCGGTATATGACTAATGACATATCTTGTTGGTTAGTTGAGGGTTTTGTTACATGTTTGTTGGGCATTGTAGCTAAAAACTTCAGAAAGTTTTCAGAAGAAACTGCTGCTCTAAGGCACCTGATAACCTTTCAACTGAGAATGCATGATTATTCCTGTTAAAAAATGTTTAAGCAGACTGCTTAAAGCTTAGAATTTATAAATTGTAGCATAGAAAAATGACTGTATGTAATGATTTACTTTGCAAGTATATTAAGTATTCTCAGAAAAGAATGTTTCGTCTCGGCTAGAATATTTCTATCTATTTGTACTGGCTTAACGTTTGCAGCGCCATGTGATGTCAGTGACAAGAGCCCAGTACTAATCAGTAAGCTATAGGGATGCGCTCGGTCCACACCGAGTCTCCTTTCCTCTGGGTGGTCAAAGCGGCAGTCAGTTGTTAATTATATTCCTTACTCGCTTCTTTGCCCGTTTAAGCGGCATTATTATGAATGAAGGAAAATAAATGTTGTTAAGTTTTCAACTTGACTTTTATGAATTTATATACAGGTCACTAATACATGCTATCAACATTTTGGTTAAGCCAGTACAAATAGACAGAAATATTCTAACCGAGACGGAACATTTGTCATCAGTTAGCAATTTATTAATTACGCATTTTATAAATCTGTGTCATAAAAATATCTTAAGACAGAAATATTCTAACCGAGACGGAACACTTTATACGCAGTTAAAAATATCATAACAAGCTGAGAATGCGTATTGATAAACTGTATAAAAAAATACCTCTTTTCGAGTTGATTTACTAATAGTCGAGTTGATAAGCCAGTTGGTCCAGATTCTGTTCCGATTAGCTCGTTCAGGCCAAGCAATCCAGGGTTATCTGTTTAAAGGGGGGGGATGATTTCGTGGTTGGTGTTTGAAGGGAAAATTCCTCACATTCCTGTTACACATGGAGAAAGCCAAAAAAATATCCTCACAATCATTCCACTGAGCTCGGACTGAACTACTATGACAGTTAAGCAGTCTTGTCTATTTCTGTCCAGTAGTTCATTTCATCCAGAAGGATGGACTGGTTGGATGGGAGTTTTATGACGTTCCTTAAGTGTATTCAAAAGGTCTCCACAAAAGTATCTCTTCTAAGACATATAGCCTTCAAATGTTTCATGGTAGCAAGTAATCAAATTTTACATTCGGATTTATTTACCCGTATAAGGGGGAAAAACAAACGCAATGATTATCCCACATGGTTGCGGCTTATGTATCCAAAAGCATTAATTGTTTTTTTTTTTTTTTTTTTTTCGATTGGCTAGCTTTTTATGGGACTAACTTAAATAAAATTACTATGTGCGAGATATGTTTACTACCTGTAAGAGTCAAGTATCGATGATTCGTGGCATTCGTGAGTGATTCGTGGCATTGTAACACAATATCTAATTTAAGAAGTCCAGAAACCATGAAGATCTCACTGTTCACCTTAAAAGCATTAAAAAAAAGTTTTTTTTATAACGCATGCATAGCTGATATTTCTGTAATTGAGGGAGCTGAATTTTGTTACTGATCTATTTAAATACTTTTATACCTGGAGAAATCGAAACTTACCTGAAACTCGCAAGTGAATGTATTACTGCCTACGAAATTGTGCTCATACGATTTAAAGTGAGTTCCAATTTGTGACCAGCACCTTAATTAATTCCTTGTCATATAAATCTATTTAGTGTTAAAAAATAAGGAAACAATGTAATTGGAGTTTATTACGATGTGATTCAAAGCTGTTCTTGTGTCATTTAATATTGTTGTGAATTTAATTAAAAAATTTGTTGCTTAAAATTTGATTTGTTCCCGTACAAAAACAAATCAAAATTTAAGCTTTGGAAAGGAAACTGCGCAATCAAATTTTAGAAAAATAATTCCTTTTCCTTGTCTCGCATTCAAAACTGTCTGTCGAATTAGAGCAAAATTGCATAATAAGAGTATATTGCTGAAACCGTTTTACCATTTTGGGAAAATAGGTCGAAGAAAAATTTAAACCGATGAAATAGTTTAAACGAATTTAATTCAAATTTTGATGTGGAACCTTGGGAAATATTCATAGAATTTGTTTCATTTTCATCCTTGCATCACTAGGACGTTTAACTGGATATAAAAATCAGTTTTAGAATGGCTTTGTCATTTTGAAACGCACTTTATTGTAATATTCAGGAAATATAATTTTTGGACAAGCAGTACGTATTTAATGAATTGGTTTGAAGGATTACATTGTAAGGTTCATTAAAATTTCTTAACCCATTATTTTATGTTAAATTACTTTTCTATCGAGGCTCGTTTCTTTTCCCAACCAGAGTATAAATTTCCAGCGCGCGCGATATTCAATTTAAGTAGAATGAAGGAAGTTTTAAAGGTTGAAATCAGAGCGTGTTCTGCCTGCTTGAAAGCACGTTGCTAACTTTGATTCTCTAGCGATTAGAATTTTGCGGCGTTGAGTTATTCTTGCCATTAGTCTTATTTACGCCATTAGTTAGAGCTAGCTTGTGTGCTAGTTAAACTGTGAAGCCGTTAGGTTATACTTCATTAATTTTAAGTTAATCCATTATCTTTGATTTAAGTGAAAAGTGTTGGCTTCTGTAAGCTTGAGTTGGAACCATTTATTCAAATTTATTTGAACTAATAACAGGGTCCCTTAACCCTTTCCCTATCTCTGTAGTATTTATAAGACACAGTGAAAAGTGACTAGCTGCTTTTAGAGGTCTGGTCTAAATATATGCTCCCGAAGAAGACCAGATCCAGTTACGTTATGAAGACATCAGAGAAGAAATAATTTTTTAACATGTAGATGTGTAATTTATCACGGCAGAAAACGCGAATGATGCCTTCTGAATACCTTCTTCACGAAGAATCGTTGCTATTAACGTTACTCGGGGAAATTTACTTAAAACATCATTGTGGATATTTCATTCCGAAAATGAGCTTGGAGTACTTTGCTCATTTTATGTAATGAAGACACGGAAACATTAAATTCAATATAACTGAAGAAAGATTCTATAATCAATTCAGATAACTTTTCATAGATATCTGGAAATAAATATCATTGCTAATAATTCAAGGAATATTTTGATCTACATTTTGATATTCTTTAGATGGAAAACGTTAATCTAATCTTAGCTTTTTATCTGTATCATCTCTACGGTAATCAGTATTTTTGTCACGTAATTATCACCAAGAAGTTATGAAATATTCAGAATATTTTATGATGAAAAGATTCTGATTAGCACACGGGAAAATACCTGTTCTTTTTTGAATTTAAAAAAAATGTAAGGCAACGGACTGTACCTACATCAAAAGTATTAAGGATCACCCGATTCAGCATTTATAAGAAAATATGTCACTTTAACGATTAAAGTGTCCTATTTTCTTATATGTCATGCTTTCTTATGTTATTTTTTTAATTACAAAAGAAATGTAAGTTAATGATCTGTGTCTACATCAGAAGTATAAAGGATAACCTGATTTAACATTTGTAAGAAAGTATGAGAAATTAACGATATATTTATCTATGCACCAAACCACATTAATATATACACAACTTGAAATTGGGACCTGTCCTGCTAAAAAAGTTTAAAAAAAGTAAAGAAATAAAATTTGTCAGATAACTCAGTTGTAGAACAGAGAATGCACTTGGAGAGAATTTAGATTTGATTCTTGATGAAAGGAGAATCATCGGAAACGAGAACTTCAAAAGAAATAAATGCCGAATTTCAAACGTACATTTACAGATGACTTATGTCTTCAGTCTTGTTTAGAATATTATTATTTAAGACTTAAAGTTCGTTGTTAATATGCTGAAAAGAAAATTCCCTCAATTTTTTCCTTTGACTTTTCATTCTTAAAAGTCAGTACATCAATTCATATGGCAATCAGCTTGCAAATGTTGAAGATTTGAGATATATAGAAGAATATTTTTATTACAGAGGAAAATAATGGCATTATATTCTAAACAAATAGCAGCAGCATTTCCATGGAAGTTTGAAAATATTTCTTCAAAAATAATAATTAATTAGAAATCAATAACCGATGTTGGAATGAAAGCAATTTCGTTTGCATTTCTGTATCGGAATCTCTTTTAAACTTTCACTGAATTCGATTCAGCAACTTTCATTCGTTAACCAACATGCCACACAAGAGTCAGTTTCTGAGGGACGCAGTTTCAGGTTTCCTATGATGTAAGCAAAACAGAGCGTTTCGAAATCATGTTTTGCACAGCATTTATGTCTAGCTCTTACTTAAAAATTTAGAACAATTTTAAATTTAACAAAAGATAAATATATGTCTAACACACGTCACTTTTTGTTTAAATTACGCGCCGTTCTTCAAGCTAGAACGGGCTCTTTACAATCAAGTGTGAAGGACTGGAACACATTTTGAAGTTCAAAAATGTGCTCATTTTTGGAGCTGTCTAATTGCTCAATTTAGTGAACAACAACAGGATACTATTTTAAATATAACGAAAGTGAACTAACGTTTAAGACGCTTTGCAGTTTTATGACGAATTTAATATACTTTCTTCTCAAATGTTTCTATAGGATATTTAGTTTATTACTTTTTGATGTTAGCCTTCTTACTTTATTGATTTGTACTAACGTTCTAAATTTCGAGAAGCATATGCTTTTCTAGAAATTGATTATGGAAATTTTAAAGAGCCTGATATAAGATTTGTATGTCTAAACTACTCTGAAAAATGATTTTGTAACATTATTTAATTACTTTTAAGAGATTTATCTGTTTTAAGAAATGTACCTGAAAATTAGATGATAATGGCCGTAAAGTGATGTATTTCTCTGTAGAATTAAAGTAATCTAATGATAAAAGCTGCTTTTTCCCAATATTTGTTTTTCTTTAACAAGTGATATGAAGGTGCACGCATCAGAAAACATATTCTTTAATAAAACATGTACACAGATCAGAAAACGGATTCCACAGTGAAAGTTACTTTTTTATTGAAAAAAGGGTAAAGTGGTAAAATTAACCAAAAAACTACAGAACAAAGTCTACGCGATTTTGAACTTTTGTTTATTGTTGTTAATCCAGATAAGCGCTTGAGAGCTACATCTGCCCAACTGGATGGAGGTTTTCATGGAGAAATTTCTAAAGGAAACTAGCTCGCATTCACGTTACACACTCCAGGAAAACATCCATGCAACTAGCCAAATTACAGGATTCGGGCTCGGGTCAAACTACTGAATGTCCAGCCGTTTCATCAGCTCGACTACAGGTGGACTTTGAGTTGTCGTAATTTAAACCATGATCAAAACCCACAATTTTGCTTTTGCGGTGATCCATTGGCAATTTATATTGCTACGAAAGAATTCCTTAATTTAATTTCTTACAAAGTATTTATTCAGGCTTTATTTAAATCAATATGTAAAATATTAGGTGTCATATGTTGCTTTATTCGTAATGATAAAATATATTTTGGAATGTCCAAGAAGAAGTGCAAGGAGAGAAGTACATGAGAAGAAGTACATGAGGAGGTTTAGAGGAAATAAAATGCCAATGAAATGTTTTACTGTATTGCGTCCCTCATGATGTACTCAAGTGCTCAAACTGCTGACCGTTGATGCCAATGCAAGCGGCCTTGAATGTTTGGATAATTGACTGTCTGAGACGTTCAAAGATGCCTATCATTCATCTCAAATGCCTGTCATGCCAATCATTTATCTTTTAAAGTCGCATATCTCCAGAACAAGGTAGTACACCAAAGCCAATCACTCCAACAGCATTTTTTGTAACCTCCTGAATATACCATGTCACATTGTCACGATTGTATACACCTTGTATACATGTCTTTTTGGATTTTTATACAGTAAGAAAAAAAAAAGAAACGTGTTACTAAAATATATAAAGGTATGATCTTGAAGCATTGCTGAAATCCATAACTAGACAATTAAAAACATCCGTAGCACCGGATAAACCAAAGATGATGTCGTCAAGCATTCAGCACGAGACATTGTATAAAGAAACCTAAAGGGGTTTTGGTCATACGGGAGAAGTACTGAACTATAGCCTAGGCATCCTTGCATTTTAGAGCAAAATAAGATGATATCATCGACGTAAAATAAAAATACACGAATTTTTTAAATCAGCTTAAATTACAACAATTTCAAAATAAAGCAGAAATTTTGCAAATTTATTTTTAATTCATTAGCAATATGCATCCATTTCATTACAATAAATTTTCCGAGAATAAAAATATTATTCGTAAAGTGTCCTAAAAAATTGGAAATTTAAACTTCCAATCAAAAATATTTCAGAGTACGTGTTTGTAAGAAATCGTGAAAGAAAATATTCAAGGTTTTAAGCGCATTTTCTGTTAATCAATAATGCTTTGTCTCTGTTAATCAATTTAAATCGTAACTGTATAGAAACATTATAATTTGGATGCATATGTACTTGGGGTTGAACACATGCGATCGACTGTGTTTGTAAGTGAAGAAGAGATATGATGAGATTCTGCCTATAATAAGTCAAAAATTATGATGATTTCAATTCCTTTGAAGTTTTAACTGATCACAGAAGCAAGCGAATATTAAGGTAAAATTCCATAGTCTTCGTTTCGCTTTAAACATGAATTATTGAATATAGAATATAAGAAGATTAAGCTGTAATTATAAAAATTACATTAATTGCAACAAGAATGAAACCAGGAAGTTACTAAAATGGAAAATCAGGGAAAACTGTAAAACTGCGAAATAATAATAACAGAGGCATGTGTATATTTTCAAAATAATACAGGCAGGAAATTATAATTCACAGAATGACACCCAGAGAAGAGCAATACGTAAAATATTATATTAATGTTTCATGACAGTGCCTCATAGTTGTTTACGTTTTGTCACGAAAGCAGATCATTGACTTTAGACATGTGATATTTCTGCAATGTGTAATTAGCATAAACACGCAAACTTTTCCTAACCTAACTGTTCGACCGGATAAGGTGTCGCAAGTAGCAGTGCGTTGTAGGATTGAAGGTATTCGAGGTTATTGATTTGCACAGCTGCACTGACGCCTGAAAATAAGAAGAATCAAAGGAGTTAGTGTTATCAAGAAAGACGGACTAATCGAAAGCTTAGTGAACTCCGAGTATCTGTGTAATGTTTAATAATTAAAATCTGTGCAATACTTGTATTAGCAACACACGAATAATGATCCACGATAACTAGTGTATATTAAGCAATAATTCGCACTGACCATTTGTGAAAAGAATTTAATTTTCAGTTTTATCTATTCATAAGTTGTAAAATGAATGTGCACTACAGGAAATAATTTGATATGTAAGTTCCTCGAAAGTACACAGAAGTTATTTTGCTTGTACACAGAAGTTATTTCTTCTGAATTAGAAGTATTAGTTTATCTGATAACGCCGAAGCACGACAGGACTCTCTGCCTGAGGGAAAGGATGCTTTTATGGTGGCCTTTCTGAGGGAAACTGGCTCATATCCTCGTTACACATGGAGAAAACACAAGAAGCCAGATCATTCGCCTGATTCGAACTCAAGTCGAATTACCAGTGTTCAGCAACTGAAAAGGAATAAACTTACATGTATAAAGCAGAAGATGAGTTGTTAAAATCGCTATTATCTTTTGTAGCTTTGTATGACTTGAGTTCTAGCTCAGGTGTGAACTCAGGGATTTTCGCTTCACGTGGTTCGGCTACTCTTAGCGATTGAGGTACCGATAAAGCTAGCACTGAATTCCGCTGTTTCCTGCTAAAGGATGAAATGCAAACTTGACAATATGATCTGTTTGATATTAGCTCTCTGACAATGCTTTGTCTTTAATCCATGTAATCAGTGTCTCATGCCATAACATTGTAAAAAACGGGGTTCTGGCTGAAATTTAAATCCAAGTCTAGACCGAGAATTCGTATTAAATTTGTCACTAGGTATCCACATTTAAACGTCCGGTATCCGTACTCACTTAAAAATTTCCAATTATTCGCTCAGGTTTTTGTAATTGTAAATTATTGTTAAATTTTACTTTAATTAAATTAAAAACTATTTTCTAATTATTTTTAGACTGTCATTGAAATATTCATCAATCCGAAAATAAAATAAATTAACCTTTAGTTTTTCTTTACGCCATAAAGTAAACTAAAAGGGAAAGTCTAATACTGGTACAAGCTATTAATAACGTGAGTGATTTAATAATTAAAACTGAAGAGGAAATATTTCATAGTGATATCAGTAAAATGATTAATGGGAATAAAAGAATGAAACAAAATCTATAAGCAATTAATAACCTATAGTATAAAAACTAAATTTAACTCGAAACGTTTAAATTATTTAAATGAATGGACTGAAGAATCATATTTTGGCGGAAGACTTTGATTGATTGTTTCTTAAACAAGAATTCACTTGATACAGCGTGAGAAATTTATTTACTTTCAAAGCAAAATAACATTATTTTCATTTATATTATAATTTAATAACTAAATAAAGTTCTACATTTTATGTCAATTTAACATAAATAACTGCCTTGTTTTAAAAGAAAATAATGCGATCTCGTTTTTCTTGTCGTAGTAGAAGATGAAATAAGAATAAATGTGTAATGCAAAAACTGATAATTTGCCTGTGTTTACAGAACAGAACTGTTTCATTCGCAAAGAATTCTGCAGTTTTTTTCCTTCGATATGATTTTGATGTACATAATTTACTCGACTTGCCAAACAGTAACTACTTATCTCTAAATAAATCGGTATAACACTACGTTTAGCAATTTCCTTAAAATCTAGGCTACTGTATCCGAACTTCTTAGCATTTTAACATCTGAATCAATTCTTAGGATCTCACCTTTTTAGCATTTTGTTAGCTTCTTTTTCCGTTTTAACATGAAAGATTGAAAATAACTAACAAAATACAGCAGACATTTAGGTCGTTTTCGATTATTCAAGGACAGAAAGCCTAATGCTTTTATAAGAGAACATTACAGGTAAGATTATTCGTATCTCTAAGTGTAAATCGAATATTCTGTTTTGACTAGTTTAATGCAAGTATGTAAACTATTCAAATTAAAATGATAATGAATATTTAGTTTGAAAAAAGATCAATAGTAAAAGTAGCACAAAAACAGAAACTTTCAAAAACTCGAAAGACGAAGCTTTTTACATTTTTTAAATAGTTATTTATTTATTGCTAAATGTATCTAAAAAATTCTAGTTTTCGCGAATTACATGAGTACTGCTGAGATCTTTACTAAAAGGTTTACCTTATTCATGTGAAGTTTCGCAACTATTATTTACTTTTCGTTGCGTGATATGAAGTTATTCCTCATTCTATTGTGTTAATCGTTCTATTGTGTATTGAAAATATCTTTTCAATGTTATGTGACTCCCGACTCGGAAGTTAGTATTATTGATTCGATGTACATGTTAAGTATAAAGGCCTTTCCTTTAAAATTTTTACAATGTATCTCTCTGATTTGATTACCATGAAGTTAAGCCGTTTTTTGGCTAGAACTTTCATATCATTTTAAATTTGAATTCCATATATTCTGACTGAAAACGGCATTTACTACGTCTTACCCTTTTTCCGAGCCCTATAGAACAGGTCAGATTGCCTCTTATGCTGATAGGGCATTAGTTTGAAGTTACTGGGTTTGAACGACGCATCGGTTTTAATCGACTCCGAGTTCTCAACTCCTGGCCTAGGATTTACAGTAATAGATGAAATACAAGTATGTACAAATAAATACTGAAAAGTGAGTCACAAGTTTTATGAAATTAACTTTGGATCACAGCGCTTGCGTGCATTAAATTTGAGTTCTATAATCAAAACGTTTAAAAAATGTTTATTAAATTTCATGAAACAAATAAAAAATAAATTTTTAACTTTCATGTATAATGCAATTTACATTACTTTCAGAAATTTTTCAGCTTCCTTGGTATTTAATACTTTTGCTTACATCCACCGAGCGTTTAGACTCACTGAGAACTTATAGCTAGTATGCAGTTTTTGGATTAGTCCTCATTTGTAATATAACCATGAGCAATTTCCCCTTAAACAGTTTTGTGTACTTTCCCATAATCCTAAAAACAAACTCTTTCCGCCTAAAAAATTCTTTAGTAAGGCATTTCCTTAGAGCAAGATATTTATTGAGGGCTTTTCCCAACAGATTTCTTAATCCTTGGCCCAATGTATTTCTTAATTCCAGCTAATAAAAGTACACTCTTTTAAGAAGATTTCAATTTAGTGAAAGAACAGCATACATGCAGAGGTATTCCTTGAATTAATTTTCGTTTTATTGCATTTTTCTTTTTCAAAACTTAAGATCTCTTTTCTAAAGTAAAAGCGTGATTTTCCATTAACAAGTAAACCAAACTAAACCAAATTTTTTCCAACGTACACTACAGGGTACCTTAATTGGTCTGGCTAATATGTTACTTGAATAACTGGTCGGTGGGTGGAGCCAGTATCACCCAATTTTGACAGCAACTCCCCCCCAAAAAAACAATTCATTTAAGAAGTTTATTTTCGCTCAGTTTTTTCCCTTTGAAATAAACAAATGCTTAGTCGTAGACTATACGTTTTTAGACGAAACTTTCATTGTTACCAGAGGCCCGCCATATCCCTCAGGAAAGTTCTTATCCACCACAACTTCAAACGCTACATTCAGAACAACACTACAATGTGTTCTTGAGAGTCTCTTTCATTCTTGATACCTACTACGAACACTAGAGTAAAGATAGGATCAGCAGGATAAAACTCTTCCACATTCAAGAGGCGACTGATTACTATGCAAACGTCACTATGAAAATCGTATCATCGCAAGAGCCTCCCCGAATTGTGTTGGTGTAAAACTTGCTTGATAGCCGCTATAGACCTGATAACTCACTATTCGACTTCTTATTGGCCTACGTTAAAACTTACAGCTATAGATCATAAACTACAGATGAGCTGTAAACAGCGATATGAGATGTCATAAGTTCAGTTTCAATAATCGAGCTCGAGCGGGTCAGCGAGAACTTCGAGCTGAGACTTTGTTCCATAGTTTCCTCAAACGGCAAATATTTTGAGAAACTCAATTTTTTAATATTCTTTATTCTCATGCGTAAATTCTGAAAATTTTAAATAAGAAACGTTTACGTTCGAAAGTTAATCAATTTTTACATTGTCGTGGCCCTGTGAAAAGTGCTGATGTATTTTCCCAAGGTCATTCGAACAAAAATGTTGCAAATATTCAATAGCAGTTTATTTCGTACTTCGTTTTAGTAGTTCTTTAAATACTAAAATAAAACAATCAACAACACTTCTGTCCAAATTCTTTAACATCTTTCAGGGTCACAAATCTTTCCAAGATGTTGGCGAATTGATTACTTTACAAGTAAGAAAATTTTACCGAAGGATTAAAAAAAGTGCTGCATCATTAAGCAGCAAACGCATATTCAACAGACACTAATCTCAGTTACATTGTCGAGTTTGACTTATTTAATTCTAAAGTTCTAACTTAAAACCCCAAGAACACTGACAAGCGAATAATCGCTTGAGTGTGTAAACAGAACACGTAAGACTTAAAGAGGGTTTACAACCCTTTATTTTTCAGCATATTTACAATCAGTTCCTATTTGGAACTTTACGCAGCCTCCACTCGAGTTTGAACTTAAAATAATAATAATTTAAACTAAACTAGCTTAACTAAGCTATTTGAAAGGTATAGCCGAAGCTATCAGAAATCTAACTAGTTGACCCCTGAATATTAATTAAGTCGGCGAAGCCAGGCAAGGGCCTAAGGTATGGCCGAGCGTAATATCTAAGACAGAAATTAGCCAAAGACAAAAGCGCGCTAGTCAGGGAATCAGACTCTCTCTTTCGAAGTCG
The DNA here is from genome assembly GCA_000611955.2 of Stegodyphus mimosarum. Lineage (NCBI taxonomy): Eukaryota > Metazoa > Arthropoda > Arachnida > Araneae > Eresidae > Stegodyphus > Stegodyphus mimosarum. The sequence goes on along the minus strand of KK117114.1, from coordinate 158,504 downwards.
GTGAAGTCACGACTTAAATAGTACTCTTTCTCATTTGCATTAACTGCGTTTCTGAATTTACATTCTGGCAAGAAATCGTAAGCTGAAGTTAGAATAAGATAGGAAAGATACAAAACTTAAAATAACTGTTAATAAACTTAGGATAAACCTTATATTTTACTGAGAAAAGTTCACAAAACTATGCTTAAACCACTGCTTTTTTAGATGTTTGACACTTTTCTTCTTCGGTTGCGTTTGCATTTCAGATACGCAGCTAAAAGGAGAGTTCATTCGAATATAAAATTTCATAAGATTTTAAATACATTTGTAAGCAAAATAATTTAAAACGTTACAGAGCGTAACGACAAAGCAAACTAAAACTCTTATGAACTAGATGGAATAATCTAAATGGAGAAGTTTCTGACAATAAAGACGAACACATGTGAAGGCGATTCTTGAAGACTTAACTTTAGTCTTATAGATGATTTCTTACGATGGGAGTTAACATCTTTTATTTAGGGTGGATTGTCGGAGCTAACCAGAGTTGGAAACTTAAAGGTTTCAAACTTTTACCGAGTTTGGAAAAACACGTAAATGGATCAGAGGCATTGAGATTAATTTCACTAAAAATAATCGACAAGACATTTTAACAAAACCGAGATTTTCAGCTCCATCTTTGGTTATGATTATGATTGAATTTGGCAGTATGATGCAAAGATCCATGACTATCCACGAGATTGCGAAGGAATAGCGATACATCAGACGAAGAAAATTAAAATTTATCAGTATTTTAATTTAATATAGCGAACAGCGCAGAAGATTAGTCCATTTGGTGGTTTCTGTTGAGCTCTTATGGGTGCCAGCAGTCAACTGTTAATTCAGTTTTATTTTTTATTTTTAGTACTAGTACCCAACAAAAGAAGAATTTTTATAATCTGCCTATTGAAAAAAATTTCAAGTTGTTCGAAACATGTATGGCAAATTTTAAAATATTAAACATGTTTTATAATGTCGTGATTTCGGTTAATCAAAGTAAGTGGTTAGAATAAATAATATTGAAAAATATTCGTGTATTTTGCGCCTACTTTCGAGTAGTAAATTATACGAAGAGGTACGAAAAACATAATAGTTGAGCACTCTATCTTGCATAACTATTTTTTAAATTAAAGACTATAGAGTATGTGGGTTTTCTTTGGTAGCATACAACTCTCACTCTACGTCGAAGACGAAGTAGCGAATTCTCGCTATGGCTCTAAGAATACATACGGAAGAAAGGTTTAAATAACCTTTATGTTTGAACTAAATTAAAACAAATGCACGCACTTCGTGCACAAATCACCACCACTTTTTCCTATGTAAATTAACAAAAAAATAAGAATGTAACGAATCACTAGTAAATTAAGCTATCTAACGACAGGCTCTATAGCTTAACTAACACTACATCGGCTGCACACAGCAAAGCCCAGCTGAGAAATATCAGTATAGACTGAAGGGTGTCTAACATTGGCTAGAGAGCTAATTTCAAACGTGCAGCTTAAACTCGGAACTAAGTCCGCTACTTCTCTTTTTAAACTCTTGAAACGCAGCTTAAACACTTCTTCTGAAACACGCTTAGAATACGAATTTACGTCAGAACAAATTTACATTCCGGCAGGAAACTGAAATCAGGAGAGAGACGAAAGGAAAACTAAAAAACAATTGGTTAGAATAAAATAATGATCTTACAAGACTTTCTTTGGAATGATTTTTAGAGGAATTACCAGTAATTTAATTAGTTTTCGGTTTTAGTTGAACCCATGAAAAGGCATGGATGCATACAAATGTACAGTGCTTTTGCGGGATGTGGGCACCTAAAACACAGCCGAGTCGAGAGCCATTTCCAGAGATCTCCGGAAAGGAAAGACGGGTAGGACAGCTTTGGAACCGTTAACTGGAAAGTTCTTCATCAAGGTGGCAGCCAAAATTCCACTGTCGCCTACAAGGTGCCTAAGCTTTAGCCAACGAAAGGTTTTATCTTCTCCCTCTTAGTCACGATAAAATTCGTGCACCTGTGAGTTTGTGAATTCGTGAGCGATAAAATTCGTGATCTGGGATCTGAATCATGAACCAGGAGACTTCGAAACAACAACAGAAACATACCGAAAGGCTTAAATTTATTTAAATTAGTAATTACGCATACATAATTACTAAAAATATTCGTATTGTTAATTATATATCTACATATAAAACCGTGATCAAAATCTACGTACAAATTCACAGCGATAGGAAAATTCTACAGAAAAGCGCCTTATATTGAACTTTTAACAGTTGTTATCATTGGATGAATATTTAAGCTTAGATAGTTTGCATCGATCGATGTTAATTTCAAGTTTGGTTTACTTCTTTTTAAGGTTTATTATACGTTTTCTAACAGTTATTTTAAGTTTTGTATCTTTTCTTTCTTATTCTAATTTCAGCTTACAATTTCCTGCCAGAATGTGAATTCAGAAGCGCAGATAATGCAAATGAGAATGAGTACTACTTGAGTCGTGACTTAACCGACTTAACAGAGAGAATCTGATTTCCTGACTAGCGCGCGTTTGCCTTCTGGCTACATCTCTCTTAGCTGTTACTACGCTCGGCCATATCTAGGCCCTTGTTAGGCTTCGCCGATTCAATTACTACTTAGGGGCCAACTAGTTAGATTGTGATAGCTTCGGCTATATTCATCAAGAGCTTTAGTTAAGTTAATTTTAGTTCAAATTATTAGTTTTAAGTTCAAGTCCGAGTGGCGGCTTTATGTAAAGTTCCAAGTCGGAACTGAATTGCAAATATGTTGAGCAATAAAGGGTTTTAAACCCTTCTCAAGTCTTACGTATTCTGTTCACACACTTAAGCGATAATTCGCTTGTTAAGTGTTCGTGGGGTTAGGAGCTAGAACTTAAGGATTCAAAGAGTTAAACCCCACAAACTGAATGAATCAAAATAATTACTCATAAGTGTATGTTTGTTCATTTTTCAAACCAAAAATGAGCCGTATAAAAGCATCTTAAACATTAGTAAAACTTAATATTTGTTAGGAATAATTTTATAGAATATTGTAGAACATTAACATTTAATTGCAAAATTGTGTGCTAACGAGAAAAGCGTGAATTGATTAAAGTTGCTTATACGATTCTCATTAACATTTTATTATTAATATAATTTTATTCAATTTACAGTTAAAAATAGTCGTGGAGTGCCAAGTCTAGTGAGTAAACTTTGGTTGGTCAAGTGGGTAATCACTTTTACGTTTGTTTCAGATTCGATACCTGGTGACGAAGAGCTCATTAGACGGCATGGTTTCATGATTTTATCAATTTTAACGCAAACCATTTTCCTTAGGAAAAGAACTCTTAAAATATCTCATCCAAAGTATATGTGCTTTTCTATGCCAAAATTTGGAATTCGTACTACATATCTGTGATAATACACTCTTACATTCTGTATCATTTTTAAAAGATATATTTTCCCGAGTTATAAAAAAATCAGTTAAGTATTATGATTAATTTATTGATTTGTTAATGAGACATGGGAAAATGCAAGTGAACTATTTCTTGAGATTAACATATCAATCAAAAGTGCTTGTTTAACTCTAGCATATGATTTTTCATTAATTCGATTAATCACCCATCTCACTCTTAATTTTCCCTTCAGTACCATCACTATTGATGCCTCACTTAAGGAATGCATTCTGCGCGGTCATTGACTTGAACATCTACTAGAGCAAGCTAACATCCTAAGCACTACGGAACGACGTCAGACGAGTTTTTTTACAAACAAGTTCCAAAGGATCTCATAAGCAGAAATTCAAATATTGTACGGGTGAAAACGTGCCCTACTGCTCGAGATGTAATTACGAAGTATGAAGAAAAGTATCAAAGTGCTGCATCTAGTTCCTCGACATTATTTGTGAAAAGCACCAAATACAAAGAAGTGAAAAATGCATTTGAAACAATTGGCCTTCATGACTTAACTCTTCGACGATAATGTTATTTTTTACCTAATTCTATGTGCATGAACATCTTATTTTATTGATATGTCATTATTTCGCGTTTAATAATAATGGTTTTGAAAAATATGCATGTATTATAAAGAAAACATTCCTTTTTAATTTTACATTTCATTTATATATCGTTTAATTTCGTAAGAACATATTAATACTATGAATATAAACACAATTATAGACGTACGTCCTATCATTAAACAATGCTTGAGAAAAGGTTTTAAAGTGTTAGTGCATGAATTTTAAGAAAATGATGATTTCCAGTTATGGTGCTACTAAAATGCTTTATGTACAATTTTATGCAATAGAAAATTCTTGTTTCTTAATAATTACTTGGCTCTTTTTAAAATGTATCACAATATTTTCCTCTTTTTGAGAAACTATTTAAATCATACTACCTCTTGAGTAAGGATAAACACTCTGAAAGGAAATGTTGAATTCTGAGGTAAATTGTAAGACAACATTTCTTCCATAAATTTCGTTTTTTCACTAAAAATGTACATTTATATATGGAATGGATGGCCATTGTTGTAATAAGATGACTTGAAGAAAGTAAGTTGCAACGGATTTGCGTTGTAGAGGCTTAACTGCGTAGTTAGAAAGATGGCATAATTTTATTCCTTGATAATCCACATCATCATTATGGGTGCGCTTTGCACTCCACATTTTTATACAGCTTAATGTCTTCTTAAAGAATGCATGAAATTAGAAAAGTAAACTCTACGTGGCTAGCGGTAAGGCGACACAGAGAAAAGCAGCAGAAGAGCGAAGAGAAGAGGGATTGCGACGTAATTACCCTTTTTATACCGAATTCTATTTCAGATCACATGACACATTAAAGTCCAGATGTTGGGTTCAAATTTCATCGATAAGTGCGCATCAGAATTGCAGCAAGTTTAGTAGGAAAAATTATTGCTCTGTAATTTTTAGAATGAAGACGGAAGTTTAAGGGCTATTATTAAGCTACTATTTCAAAGATAGATATTTTATGTTTTACGTATATATGTAAGATATAATAAAATACGATGGCTATGTTATAAGCTATTTCTCCCGCCTTCTTAGCATGCCTTCGTGGTGTAATGGTCAGCACACTCGGTTCGTTTTCGAGAGGTCCGTGGTTCGAGTCCCGGCAAGGGCATTGCTCATTTTTCATCTCTTCTGCTTTAAGAAAAACCTAATGTCTCTACAGTGTTATGAAATAATTGACAACCTTAAAATTGATTATTCTAAATTTGACGTTCTCACCCTAAGTTCATCTTTACTCTCAAGTTCGAGATCTTTCCACATTACATAACGCAGCTTGCAAAGGGAACTAAAACCTAAAGTTAACAAATCGCAGTTTAGCTGTACATATGCACTTGCCTGCTATAAATACTGCTTCATGAGCAATTACGTCACTACTTCTTTTCTTAACGTTTCCAGCCTTGGAAAACCTCTTCGCTGCTATGCTTACTTGTCTAAGATGAGGTCGTATTCTTTTAACCAATTAAAATTATTGTTGCTGACTATGATCTTGAATTATATTGCCTGCGCAAAAATTGATTGGATGTGCATTATCATGGAATAAACTTTATATTTCCGTCAGGAAGTTTTTGGTTTATGTATCCATCTGTCTAACTGCGAAGTAAAGTTTCTTCAAGTTATAATGCGAAGAACCATCATAAATTCTTTGCAACATTCTTTCTTCAAGTCAACATATCATATATGTAAATACAGTATTGCAGCAATTGCAATTTAAATAGGAAGTTACATTTTACCCTGGAAATTTACTAGGTATAAAAGTCGAGAAACCCACTTACAGCTGTCTGATAATGTAAAACAGGAATTACAACGTTAAGAGGAAAGGAGTTCAGAATTTGTAACGCCTTTTCTGAGCCGGGATTTTCCAAAACTTTATGTTCCACCAGAAATCATCGGAGATTTGCAAGAAATACTGACGAATGCGAAGAGTCATTAGGTTATTTTTCAGAAGGAGACATGACAAATGAGCAATGCCCTCCGCCAGGACACGAACCTCGACCTCTCGAATACGCGCCGAGTGTGCAACCTTTACACCACTAAGGCACTCAGATAAGAGGGAGAACATACCTTATAAATAGACTATCATAAGCAAATGAATATTTTAATCAATTTTGTATTTAATTTCATATTTATAATTTTGGATAGATAAATTTTTGGTATTATAATAAAATATTTGAATATTATAAGCGACGCTATAAGACGCCAGAATGAAACTAACTGCCTTTTTAGGGGCCATATAATTAGAGGAAATGTACGTGGCAATTCACGTTTCATTGCATCACAAGACTCAAGTCTTTTGTAGAGGCAATTTGATTACACATTTCTTTTTTTTAACTGTCAATAGGTTTGAGAAAAGGCAAGTTAGTTTTTTCTTAAGTAAATTATAAAGTGTGTGTTATGCTTCCCTTATGAAATTTTATTTTATGAAAGGAAAAGAATATTAAAATGACTTACAACAATTTTTGGGCACAGGTTCCCTGAGACATGATTATATTTATAGTGAAAATGCTGGAGTAGAGTTCAGATAAAAAAGTATATTTCTATGACAACTATAATATTATTTTTCTAAACAAATTTTAGTTACCTGGTGTATATTAGATTCAGCACTGCCATATATTCCGAAATATTTGTGGTACGAATTATATGAGAATGCATCGTGGTACATAATTTATTCCTAAAATAACCCGTTCATATTTATTTTTATTTATTTGTCCGTCATTGTATGTACCACACAAAAAGCATGATCAGCTTTTATTTCCAATACAGCATATTTGTTTGTCGTATCCAAACAAACTGTGCTAGGTTACAGATACATAAAGATTTATCATTATACAGAAGTATTTATTTAAATAGCTGCTAGGGGTTCAGCGTTAATTTTTCTCTGACAGATGGGGAAACAGAAACTTGTTTACGAAGAGTTCGCACATGCCATATATGTATCTAAGCACGCATATCAGAAAAATAAAAATACCAAAATGAATAAGGTAAACATTGTGACTATCTGTTTACATTATTAATTTTCTGTTTTCAGTCGCAAATTTGCTAGAACTTAAACTAAATTTGTACTAATAGCTAACTAATTCGTACAATATATAGGTATAATAAGAGTATATTAAATTAATATAAGCAATTCATTCGTGTATTCGCAAACAATTGATAATAAAGCAGGATGAAAAATACTGATCAGATGACAATTTTGTTTTTCATTTCTTTAAGTTTGAAATGTTGTATTTTATGCTTTTAAAGTTTATAAAAACTGAGATACCTAATTCTAACTTGAATCAATGCTATCTAATTTAGAGCGAAGTTAATTCTTTCGAGTACAAACCCAATACTCTAGCATCTCAGATTTTAAGCTGGAAACGTCATCTATTCCTCTCATACGGGAAAAGAATGCTTGAGATCTTATAAGGAAATGTATTATACAATACAGCTAGCACATAATTGATCTGAAAAGAGTTTTGGACTGTGAGGAAAAGGAAACGTGGCAACAAGAATGATTAAACTGAATGCAGAAGCTAATTCATTGGTGACTCAGGAACTTTCGTAAATGTCTTTAACTGAAAGTTATTAGTAAATCGTACCAGGTTTCTCGAAATTAGTTTTAACATATTTCTTACTTCTCCTTGTGCCTACGCTGCGTCACTAAATTTTTGTAAGAAGCTACTGTAACAAGGCGTGCGAATTTTAAAAGAATGTCAGCGTTATCTAAAATACTGCTGATTTAAAGACATAAGTGCTTCTGTATGCCTGATTTAAGTCAGTTTAATTGCAGTTGTGACGTAGATTTAACATTTTCACGGCAGCTTTAGCTATAGAAAATGAAATTTATCTTTTTTATTTCATCGCTTTCTCTCTCTCTATATATATATATAAATGTAATAATAAATGTAAGGAAAGGTCGGAGCCGCGTCGATGTATAATAGCTATATAAAGTAAAGAAACTTGCAGTCGAGGAGGTTTTAATTCCATTTTTATTTTCCAGTTGACGTTCGTAGCCACAATCATTTGGCACTCTAGTCTAAAGTGACCACAGTTTCATTGAGAAAAAGCGGGACAAATGGGATGAAATGAGAATTTAGTCATGAAAGCATTTATCACACCGTACCATATAGTCTATTTTGATTTTTTTTAACAAATGGAAATTCTCTGCTTAGCTCGTCAATAAATTTGCATTCTCTTTTTTTTACCCATCTTTTATTTTATGGGTAAATACAATAAATAAATAATTTACTACAAAGGCTAAAAAAGAGTACTAATTTTACATTATTGACCGTTCTGGTGTGGCGACTACTGCCCTTCCTTCGTCAATCAAATAATAAATCGATAAATAAATAAATAAATAATAAATGGTATTAAGGTTGAATTTGCTTCGACAGCTATTTCGCGTTTGTGAAACTGCTTCCCTCTACAATGCGATGGAGCCACTCCTGCTTTGACTAAGCTTTCCTTCTTAACAACACATATTCTTTGACGAGACGTAACGACAGTGATTGTACACCACCGCGTAAATCTAAACTACATCGCCTAATTTAGTTTACTCTGCATGCATTTTATGTGTTTTTTTAGTTTGGTCCGTCAGCTGCTTTCAGATCATGCATTCAGCCTGCTCGAAATTTGAATTTAACATCATTGCCCTAAATGGGACTAAATTTTTGCTGATTCAGTGATTCAGTGATTTATGCTGATTCAGTTATGTATTTTCTTTTTTTTCAATTATGTATTTTTTATTTCTTCCACTATAATAATTAATAAATAATAGGTAATATATTTTTGGAGTACATTTACAATAAGAAATGCAGATATTTTCTAAAAAGCGGGATATTTTTAAATATCGGCGGGACGCGGGACAGTCTTCCAAAAAGTGGGACTGTCCCGCCAAAATCGGGACGTGTGGTCACTTTACTCTAGTTGTGCCTATTCAAGAACATTTACATTTTGGAAATTATGGCGATTGAAAGCGCGTACAACGAATTAACGACCGTGCAGCGCACAGAAAGAAGCTGAAGTGCCTAGTTAGCCAATATGGAAGTACACGAATAGAAGAGTTTTGGTTTGAATTTAAAGTTTCGGTTCTCAGTTATTACGTCATAGCCCTGCGCAGGCCATGCAAAATGGAATGAACTAGAAATGACGAAATCCAGAGAAGTTATTACGATATTTAAAACACAGAGAGAGAGAATTAAAGGGAATTAGGTTTTAGTTTAAATTATAATTTTGATTTACATATTTTTGACCTTTTTAGTAAAAAAGCATTACAGCAGTAGCAAAAGAAAGGAAAACACAATAGTGGAAAACAAAATAATAGAATTTTGATCTAAATAATTTTTTAACAAAGCAAATCTTGTAAATATCATTTTTAACGATAAATTCATATTGAAAGTCTGAAAGTTCATTTTTCTGTAAAATCACTGAAGGAATGTCCTAATTTTTTCAAGAAATACTGGAAAGTTCACAATTCTGTAAAATCCTTGCTTGAATATTATAATTATAATATTTTGCAGTCCTTAGCTTGTCCTAAGTCTTTCAGAAATATTGATGTTATCAATATAAACCAAAATTTTCTTTTACAGATTCATGAAATTTGAATTAATTATTTAACACTTATAAAATAATCCATATTTTCTTATTTGTACAGCAATATAAAATGGAATTTAGAACTTAATACGTGATACGTAACAAAATTCAATACAATAACAAAATAAACTTTCATAAAAATGGACAAATCCTCTACAGTGCAAATCAGTGTGACAACTTGTTGATGGCTGTAGGATGCTTAATGCAATTACACACAGAAGCCTCCGTTCCTTAATGAAGGTAACTGACCTCTAGAATTGTATAATTATCGAAATTTACATTTATAATCTATGGCCATAAAAATCTTCAAGCTAGTTAAATAAAATGAAAAATAGATAATTAAATTAGATAAAGATATATTAAATTCTACACTGCTCTACAATAACAATATGGACCATATTATTTTGTGAACATAAAATAAGAAAATAGATTTCATAATTATATCTATTTAGGTAAGGCTTTTTAAAAGTTTTTAAATATAAAAGTTTCAAACACATTCATTAACTTTACAAAATCGCAAAAAAATTCAAAATTTTATAATGTAATTAAGTTTTCATTTGAAACATCATTTGAATTAATATCCTATTATTATCGAAATTTCTAATTTACTTATTTTGTACAAACCGGAAGAACCCACGGCTTTCTCTTAATACGAACACTTCCATCTTATGGGCAAAACCACTTAAAACTGACCCATGTAATATCATGAGTGGTTAAGGATTGCTTTGGCAGTTGCTTATAAAGGCCTCTGTTTAAAGGCAACTGGCCTTTTTGAACTGCACTAAAACATTCCATTTATAAAAAAATTAACCATAGTCTATTATATACATATTAAAAAAAATACATACGAAAAATATAAAAGTGGGAGCCTTCAAAGTTTATCTGAACATATGATCCGTAAATTTTAAAATTAGTTAACATAATTCCATACTATTTATATTCCTATACTACTACTCAGAAACATTATTTGTTTATCATATTTTATACTAATGTCATATAGCATTATTTGTTTATCATATTTTATACTAATGTCATATAACATATAGCATTTATACTAATGTTTCATAATTATTTCTTTCACTTAAAAATTCTTATCAACAATTCAAAATTTTCATATGAATTCAAAAATATAGTTATTTACTTTAATATCCTTCCTTAAAAATAATTTAAACAGCTTAAAATTCGTTACTTAATTTGCTGACACATGAAAAATTACAAAATTACTGAACATGAATTTCACATTTTTGCAAAACAGCACAATCAAATTACTGAAATTTTAAGCAAAATTGAAATGAAAAGTATAGAAACCCCAGCATATTAAATAATTTTTCTCGTTCCTGAGCTAAATTCACACAAAGATATTAATGTTTAAGCTGTCGATTCATGAAGTACTATTAGAAAAACCGGAAGAGCAAATAATTTTCTGTCGCACATACTTGAACCACATTAAACACAGATCGGTGGCCTTGAACCAACAGTATTGCTGAATCTCCTAAGCGGCAATTCACTGATGATTTAAGGCACTTTTTTTTCCCTTCTAAATACTGTAGATATGGCCGAAGCAGATTCAGTATTGCTTTTTACTAGACATTCGACTTCAGGAATTATTGGAAGATCACTTTTATTCTGTAAACATTACGTGTGATTATTTTTTTAAGCACCACAGCAGAAGGATGATAGGTTATTTTTTAAACACTGAAAAAACAAATTTGATGTTTCCCTTCTTTCACATTGCCTTTGAATTTATCACAAAACGATGATTTGAAGAGCTGAATAAGTTTTCTATCGAGGTCTCAGGCTGTAGGTAACCATCCTGCCGACTAAAAATAAATGTAAACAATAAATGCAAGGAAAGGTCGGAGCAGCGTCGATGTATAATAGCTACGTAAGGCAAAGAAACTTGCAGTCGAGGCGGTTTTAATTCTATTTTTATTTTCCAGTTGACGTTCGTGGCCACAATCACTTGGCACTCTAGTCGTGCTTATTGAAGAACATTTACATTTTGGAAATTATGGCGATAGAAAGGGTCCTGCTATACAAATGCTATACTCTTTGTCTCTTCGTCTTTCCTTTGTTAAAAATATTTATGACGTCGAGTTCTAAATTTGTTAGTATTGCTATTTAAATTATTATCGAGCATGTGATCTTCGTGTAAAGAAAAATGAGCTGTCATTTTAATCGAATAAAGATGTAGAGTTTTTAAAGTGAAATTCGTCTGTCGTCAGTTCTGCAGCCTCTCCACTCGCTATGAAAACATCCGCACTCTCGACTGGAAATATCACATATATATTTTGCTGAGTTGTCTTATTAAGTTAAAAGAAATCTTTCCTTTTTAATACTTCATATTCAGCTACAGATTATTAGTTACGTACCTGCAATTACTTTCAGAAACTACAACGAAAGTCTGATAATCCGCCAGTTTCGAAATTTTAACTATGGCGGATTAAAATTGTATATTGAGGGAAAGCGATTTTTTCCATTATTGGACGTACTGAGGAAAGAAAAAATATGCGTACTGTAATTATACAGATATATTTAATGAATAAAACTTATTAATAAATACATTTATTCATACTAATTATATTTATTGAGTTTTGAGCTTTAAAATCGTCATTATTGCCCAGTGCGTGAAGTCTTTTTCAAATAAGTTCTCATGCTTCCATTTCATTTTCTTATTAAGATTTTATGAAAATTTGAAAATATTTTAAATAAATCAATTTTATGAAAATTTGAAAATATTTTAAATAAATCAATAATTTTAAATCAATCAATTAAAAATATTTTAAACAAATCGAATTTCGGGTGTCAATAGACACGCGAAATTTTAAGTAACAAAGAATAACTAAAAATGGGAAAAGAGGAGAAACAACTGCCCATACTTTCAGAAAATGAAATGCTAGTAGCGTCATCTTACGCAGGTGCTGGATAAAATGGGAGCTGGATTATCGGATGTGTTGCTCCATTGAATGTTGAATTATTGGACTTCGTCTATAAAGGCAGATTTTCAAAATTGGTTTCTTTTCGAAAATAATCTGAATCTTCTGCAGATATTTTGAACTAATTAACATAACTGCTGTAGAAGAAAATAGCAACTAGAAATGGAATGATGTCTTTAACCGACAAACGTATAACATGTTCTTAATACGGTGGAGATCAGTAGTATCATAGAAAACACTGAGAATCACCGACGAACAGGGACAAGAGCAAAATGTTGTTTGATCAATTATAACAAAGAATGGTAAGGCCTATCTGTCTAAGGAAAATAATTATTTTTGTGAAAACAATCTGGAATTTCTGTTACACATAGAAGAAAGCACCGTTGAAGTCAAACTTTCGCCAGGATTCTTTGTCAAACTAATAGTATTCAGCAGTCCTATCTATTCAGCTATGAATGGGCCTAGAGCAAAAATGTCCTTGAGCTTATTGTGCATTCATTGTGAAGTAGCTTAGATGTGCTTCGTCCCAAATTGGCTGTTATGCCAGTGTCTGCACTCAGAGTAACGTATGTCGCGCAGATACTTTCAGTGATACGTGTTTTATATTTTCTTGTTTGAAAACAACAAATAAGATGCGAACGAGATATCCATTGCGATTATTAAGGACGCATGAATGTTTAATTGCATCCCTTGTTTCTTTAGGGAATAATCTAGGATAGTAATGGCAGATATGCGACGGCCTTAATTGCGGTAAGACAAGGAAGGGATACCTTATGTTTAGAAGGAATGGTTTGGTTTGGTTTTATTTGGTTATGGCGAAGCATTCCAGAGCTATCTTCCTAAATAGAAGGTATGAATTATGGAGAATTTGCCCTAGCTTTAATGCTTATCATATTTTTGAAGGAAATTCATTCCTAATTGCGCTAACCGTGTTAAAATGGTGACATTAAGCCGCAGAAGTAGCCGATTCGACTGGTAGAAAACAAAACAAAACAAAAAACATGGGAATATTTGTTTCTTCATTTTCCAATTCTCTTCATATGTTGGAGTACCATTTTCTTCACCAAGATTATTATTGATATTTTTTTTGTTTTATTTATGCGGTGCATTTCATATGATAATGAGACTAAAAAGCCAAAATTTTTATTTTGGATGATTTTTGAATTTTTTTATTTTAAAGATACATAAAAATTTAAGCTTTATTGTATTTGATAAATAAGTATTATTCACATATTTATTACTTTTAAAACTACCTTTGCCTTTATAAAACTGCTGCTTTATTAATAAGGATATTTAAGGAAACGTTTCTGCAGATTTCTCTTTACTTACACAATGCCTAGCTTTTTCAGCCTTTTTAGGTCGCATGATTTCAATCATGTCTTAATTTCTTTCTATTTGTTTGAGTTTACTAAACTGAGTAGAAAAACGTTCTCTTGAGACAGCGAAATTCTACTGTCAAAGGTAATTTTCCCACAACTGAGAAATCCTACCTTAGAGGATAAAAGAAAAATTATGAAGCGGCACGTTTGAAGCTTCAAAGTTCCTGTACACTGCTAATACTATTTGGTTTCATGTTACATTTTTGTTTTGTGATTTGCTTTTACATTTGTCTTTTGAATTTTTATAAATGATCACAATGTACCTTTTTCTTTATTGATTTTTATCTCACTTTTAGGTTATTTGAAAGGACACAGCCTAAGAGGGCCATTAGTAAAAGAGGAGGGTTGCTTTCGTGGAGAACTTTATAAGGGAAACTAGCTCGCATTTACGCTGCACATAGGGAAACCACAAAAATCAACTCTGCAGCCAGATCGCTCGTCTAGCATCTAAACTGAGTCGAAATCTCAGTGTTCAACGGTCTCAATCATTCAGCCACTTTAGAGGGCCTTTAATGCACAAAAAACAGTTTCAGTTTGCACATTCTTATTTAATAAGCATTTAATTCTTATTTAATTTACCTTCATTTCAAGGAAAATTCGAATGAAAATGTTTCAACAGGTTGGCCAGCACACATCGTAAACAATATAAACAGTTAAAACTACAGAGGCTATTCGCACATTTTTTAGAGGATTTTGCTTTTCTATTAAAGCAATCAACTGCCTGAAAATGCTTTTTTTAACTGCAATTATATTTTTTGAAAGTATAAATTATCATCTGCTACTTGAAAGTTTTTGTTTTCAAGCAAAGCAGTGCTTTTAAAGAAGCAATGAATGAAAAGCTATGTTCGTGCTTTTTCCGAAGAAAATTATTCGTATCTCGTTATTAAAAATGCTGTGAAGGCCATGTTTTTTCCATAACTAAAGCTACGATAGGTAATACTATCAACAAGAAAGGAAAAAATGCCAAAGTTTGGTTTTGAGGAGAAAAATTGTTCCAAACATATATCCAAGGAAAATAAAAACAAAAGGAATGTTTCGAATATTGCAAAGATAAGGCTCTTAGTGTTAAAAGAAAATCCGCCAAATCAAAGGAGAGTTGTAAACCCACTAAAATGCTCAACTTCAACTAGAAACAAAGTAATTAATGCGTATTTTAACCTCAAAAAGGTGAAACAACATAATGTGCATCGTCTTTCTCCACGACATATCGCCGGACGCAGAACGCGCTGAAGAATTCTTTATGAGAAATATTTACCCGGACAAAAAGGGAAAAATGTTATCCCAACAGATGAATCTTGGATATATTTAAATTATTACAATAAGAAGAAATCCATTTATTATCATCGAAGAGGAGAAAAAATTTAAAAATGGTTCAAAGACTCTAAAGAAAGTTTTTCAAAGGAATTTATGATTGTTGCTGGTTTTTCGTGTAACGGCAAATTAAAAGTAAAGAGAGTGGACATAAATGCTAACATCAGTTCCACATATTATCAGGAACATATTTTATACCCTATTTTCAAATATGAAATACGATCTGCTTATCCAGAGTGCCATCAATCAGTAGAAATGCATCAAGACAAAGCAAGCATCGACACGTCAAAATCCGCTATTATTTAAAGGAGAAAATGGAACAAGAAACGGGTATCAAATGCATACACTTCACTCATATCCCTACGAAATCATTTGATGATTATCCCGTGGATTTTTGCACTTTTGGGCTTTTAAAAAGTGGATTGCCTATATGTCGATCTACAACACTCCTTGGTCTTTGGAAAGCTGTTCAAGAGAAATGGTATGAAATACTTTTTTCTCTAGTAAAACAAGTCTATTATCTTGGAAATTACGGTGTAGAAAAATAGTAAAAAATAAGGGTTATCAAATATAACATTTAAAACACAAAAAGTTTAGGTAAAATATTTTTGTAAATGCAAAAAAGTTCGTCTAAAAATGTGCGAAAAGCCTCTGTAAGTCTAAAACGTAGTATATAATCTATAATTTAGTAGTGATTTTATTTTTTTTTATTATGGTTCTTAATTTGTTGTTAAGAAAAGAATAATATATATGCTGTTGCTAATTTTTAAACAAGTTTTTTATATTATGATTACAAATTTAAAATTAAATATCTTTCTGTGTAGGAAGTAGAGCCATGATTTCTCCAATTTTAGTTTTACGCATGAAATCGGAATAAGTTTGTATATAAATTTCATCAAATTCCTCTTCATTGTTAACATAGGATATTCATACAGCTTGTAACAGAAAATAGCCTCTAGAACTCAGATATTCGTTTATACTCTTTTGTGTCTTGTCACACCGGAAAATGTGATTCATTGTGAAACTTTAATTAGTTAAGCATTAATTCTTTTACCAGTTTAAAAAAATGTTTAAAAGCGTTGCCGGGGCAGAAAAATATGTTTTATTTCTGTTTTATTATTATGTTGCCGGAACATAGTTAAAATATAAATATTTCACTTAATTTTAAGAAATTAAACACTGGAATGAGCGAAGAAACATAAAAGAACTCAGTCTGCATCATTTAACCTGAATCTATTAAATATACTTCTGATATAATTTTATTCTATTGCAATAAAGTCTTTTCTTACTCTCTTTTTCACACAGGAGATGCTAAGCAAATAGTTCCTATGAGCTTTTTCATATCCCAACAATCATATCCATAACCATACGGGAAGTGAAGGGTATCTAGTGCTCTAAGTTGAATAATCTGCTCACGTTGTGTTTCATGGTCTTATGTTATCACAGCTTAATTTAATGGCCATGTAAATTTAGATTGCATTTACTTTATCATAATAGCCATGTAATGCCATTAATATTAAACTTAATGCAGTTGTAAATTTTAGTTTTGTTCTGTTCGAGATTTCTCCATAACACACTCCGTTCATGCCCCAAATTTTATGGAAAACTCGAAAGCAAAAAAGAAAACTTTGTAAATTTTGTAAAATTTAATTTATGCATTGTCTGAAGAGGGAGCATTCTCTGCCGTGCTTCTAAAACAGCAATGCATGTTTCAGTACATATATACATTTCTCTCGGGTTTGAATTATTACTCAGTATCTTGCCATTTTTCTTTCTTTTAAGACCTTCACTGCTGCTACTGCTGAATTTCTCCGTTCTGTTCAACAATGTGAATAAACGTTTTTCAGTTTGATATTCGAAACTCTCTTTTTAAAATATGATAGGAAATACTATAGACACAACTGTTTTAAATTTCACAGTAATTGCCACAGTATCTGTAATGCCTAATTTTCACAGTAATGTGCAACCTATCTAAAAATGAGATGAGTTATTTTAATACGTGTGCAGGCGTAACAATTACTCGTAACGTACAACATGTAACAAGGAAGATTTATATTACAAATATCTTGTTACTGCGGCTTTTCTACAAGTAGTTTTCTTCCAGCATAGATAATAAAATTAGTACAAAACAGTAATAATTCCCAGAATTTTATTCAAGTAATCTCTCTAACCTATTTATCAACAAACTTTAACAAAATATCTTTTTTATGTTTTAAGTAAATTTTTTAAGTGCCTCCTTAAATAGTCTGTTTGTACGCCTATTAATGCCTAAGATATCAAGAGGTAGGATAAATATAAGAGAATAGACAAAAGAATAAGACTATATAAGAGCATAGATAAAGAATAGACCTTTCTTTTTGGCCTTTCGGAATGTTAACATCGGGAAAAAATGCATAAATTATTATTTTTCTTTACATTGTATCACAGCGTAAGTCTGAAAAATTTGACTTCAGACCATTTTATATTTGCTTCATAAAAACTAGCATTGTTCAAAATAAAGAACTATAGCATAATTTACTGATGAATTTATGAAATTAAGTGCCTTTTTCTGATGAATACGCGAATATTCTGCTGAACGAGGTATTTTTTTAAAATATCGTTCTCGTTTTCTTACGAAGTAAGAAATATTGCTAACAATACTTTGCTTTATTGTAAATAGGCTGTTTTAACTTTACAAGTGCAGTGTCGTTTTTTTATTTCCTCATTCAAACTTTTATATAGCTTTATATTATGAGATCAAATAGGATGAAAACGTGTAAAAAAATAAACCGAAAAATGAGATTAATGAAAAGACGCGTATCACTCATAAGGTATGTGTTTGGATGTGAAATTGTACTTGTTAATGCATTTGTGACATCTTTTACTTGAGTTTCACCTGCTTTTATGTCTTTATCCCTTAAAAAGAAAAATAATGCACTTTTTTCCCTAAAACATTCAGAACAAAATGTATTCATGCACCAACAGAAATTTGCGTAAATGTCTTATATTCATACTAATTGTATGGATAAAACCACTACACACAGTGAATTTCTTGAAAAAATTCAATAGAAAGCTGTGTTTGATAAATGAACTGCTGCATACGTCTAGAAAACTCTCTTGTTTAAACAACCAAGTATTATGTAGCTTTTGTTAATTCCATACCCAAACTACGGACGGCTTCACGAATAACATGAGTGGAAGAGGAAGTGTAACTTTCATTGTCCATGGACCTTGAAGAACAGCGGCTCCATCAAATTTTTGAAGGAGAGCAGCTTGAGAACGAAATTGTAATCCTCTTCTACATCTCCAAACCTTTGAGGTGAAGTTTCCTATACATTAAATTTTAAGCACTTTCCCAAAATCACTGCAACGTCAAATGTGCGTAAACTTATAGTGACTTTAGCCGCAGCTTAGGGTGAAGAATCTTCTCAAAATGATTGTGATATTTCCGGGAATCGAGCCTTGGGCTTTATAGTAAGTGGCTGATACATTGAAAACTATACCAAAAGAGCGCATAGAAGAAGTGAATTTAAGCCCTTAGATAGCCTCCCTCCCAATTAAAAGGCTAATGCGGAGAGGCGAACCCTGGTCTACCAATCCAAGCTGATGAAGAATTGGTTTTAGTTCAGCCGCCACTGAAGAGACATTTGACTTTGCCCTTAAATTCAAAGAGAATGCTATCAGAAATAGTTGGCTATGTGGCGAATGAAATCAGCGATTAATCGACTGTTGCCTTTCCTTTGCTCTTGACGTCAGACCTTGCCTTACTTTAGTGATTTTCACAGACTAAACGTGGTTTGTGATAGATGCTCCATGGCATTATTGCAAATCTTGCTGTCTACTTTCAACCAGTCTGAGTTTGTCGCCGCATTAACAGCACGCCCTATATATGCAAGAGAGAGAGTAAAGAGAAACAAGAAAAAAAATTTAAATTAAAGAATTTTAAAATTTATTTTATAATTTACTTGCCCTTAATAAGTCGGGTTATTTCTATGGAATCAGCAATAATTATCTTGTTTTATTCTTTTCTTTTATATTTTAATTTTATATTTTAATTGACAATTCGAGTGTATTTATTTACGAATTCCAATTAACTGTTACCACAATACAGCACATTTGCTTTCTAAATTGCCAGTTATTTATTACCCCAATAGTGCACATTTGCTTTTTAAATTTCAATTTGAATTTCCTAGGAGATAATTTTCTTTACATTCTCTAATATATATATATATATATATATATACACTGCTAGACATTTAAAATGCAACACCAAGAAGGAGTGGTCAGAAATTTATGCAAATTTTAGAGTAGACGCACGTCACTGAGTTATGCGAATGATGTGAAATGCGCAACTCTCCGACGCACGTGAAGTAAGATATAAGAAAAGGAACTTGCAGAATGGGCAATATTCGTGTCGTTATTTCTGCCAGACGAATTATCGAAGAAAGTTGGCTTATGTCACGGAGGATACATGTAATAGGAGAGAATGCCAGGCCGCCGTCAACGAAGGCACTTCCAGCAGATAGACGATTTTACGAGGGGTCTGGTGATCGGACTGAGAAGGGCGGGTTGGTCCTTACGTTAAATCGTAGCAGATACCCATATGGATGCGAGCACGGTGCATCGGCTATGGCGAACATGGTTGGAACAAGGGAATGTGGGAAGAAGGAGGGGTGCAGGTGCAGCCAGAGTGAAGTCAGGACGCGTGGATTGACGCATTCGCCGACAAGCTGTGGTAGTCCTGCAAGTCACTTATACCGCGATTCTGCAGCATGTGCAAGATACCCTGGATGTTCCCGTGTCGACGAGAACCATTTTCCGTTGATTGGTTGAACGTGGCCTGCATTCACGTAGTCCATTAAGAAGACTACCATTGACCCCACAGCATAGACGCCAACGTTTAGAATGGTGCCGGACTGGAGCGATGTGGATGACAGAATGGCGAAACGTTGTGTTCTCAGATGAGTCACGCTTCTGATTATCCAGTGACAGTCGCCGCATACGTGTGTAGCGTCGACGTGGATTTAATCCTGCAGTAACTGTGGAACGCCCCACTTCGTGACAACGTGGCATAATGGTTTGGGACGCTTTTGCCTACGATTCCAGGTCACCTCTAGTTCGTATTCAGGGCCACTATGACGGCCCAACGATACTTGGATAATGTACTGTGGCCGGTGGCAACTCTCTACCTTCAGGGGCTGCCTAATGGAATTTTT